>PVJH01013760.1:0-53422 GCA_004026705.1 Nesogale talazaci
CGAGATGGAACCCCACTATGGAAGGTCCCACAGGCTAATAAGGGACAGCAGAGTTCTTAACGGCATCATGCTGCCCCGCGCTGGGTTCTCCCTGGAAGAATGTTCACGCCTGCTTCCCTGTGTCCACATCCCATGGCCTGCCTCCTGTCGGTAGCATGCTCAGCTCAGGGCAGGGAGCCTGGTGGCGACCACAGTTATCCCCACGCTGCTACCTGCCAATTATCAGAGCTCCGTTGGGACTCCTCGGCCCCATCACTGCTGCTGACCTCAGCTCTTGACCTCAGGCCCAGGGTCGTCTCCCCCGGGGCGGGGGGGGGGGGGGGGCGGTTAATCCCATCACCAAGGTGCACTAGGGAAAGTCTGCGCTGTTGGAAGAAGTTCGCCCGAGCTCCGCCGTGTCTACGGGGCCTGGGACCAGGTGGAGTAGAACAACTTCCACAACAGGTTTGAGAAGAATCGGGATCTTCACCCTGGAGACTCACTGGGCTCAGCCCTAGGAAGGCGTCCTCTCCTCAGGGAGGCCAGGAAGCCCTCCAGATCCTCCGGGCCTTCAGGAGAGCAGAGCTGCGGGTTTTTTTCTTTCGGGTTAAGAATATGGCCGGAGCGCTGGTGGGGCCGAGGTGAAGGCCGAGGTGGCTCACTGAAGAGCTGCCAGCTTGATGCTCCAGTTGCTCCAGGGGTGGAGAAGAGTGGCAGGCGCTTCCATAGGGAAACCCCTGAAGCCCTGAAGAGTGCTGCCCTGCCCTGCAGGGCCATGTGACTAGGGGTCAACTGGGCAGTAATGGCTTTTGTACGCCCCAAACTGTCTCCTTCACCCCCAAACACATCAGTTGAGTAGAGTAGCTTTCCAGAGGCCCAGCCTGGAGCCTCCCCTCCTCCCCCCCCCCCCCCCCCAAAGCTAAGGGCGGGTGCTGGGGATCTTTCAGCCCAGGGCACCATCAGGGAAATCCCTGCCTTGACAAATTGGCCGAGCCAGGCTGTATTCCAACTCTGCCCCCTGGCTGGGGCCCCGCCCGGAGGCCCCTAGGCTGGCCCCACCCCCACTCCGCATGCACATAAAAGGGTCGAATTCTCGTGGCTGCTCCATAAATTTTATTCCGTAAATATTAGTTTTCCCTGTGTTTAATAAAGCAGTGGCCCACCTCCCCGCCTACCCACCCGCTCCCCCGGGCCGGGGCTGGGGCCAGGGCTGGCTGGTGGGAGAAGGGACTCTTTCAATTGCTTTGGAGTATTTTTAGAAAAAAAAATAATATAAGGTGGTTTACATGAGCCGGCCAGCAAACCAGGAGCAGGACTAGGGACCTCGAGGAAGCTCCTGCCGGGACTTCACCCAAAAAGTAGAGAAACAGCGCCACCTACACTGCAAGGGCCCTTGGCCTTGCCGCTGGCCGGCCCTTCCCCCACAGTCCAGCAGGACGGCCCCGGACGAAGTCTACCTGGGGTGAAATCTCCATCCCTTAGCCCTCCAGCTGGGCTGCGCCTCCTTGCTTCCTGCCCCACCGAGGGCTTTCGCAGCAGTTCTTGGAGGCAGAGCCGGTACACGGTCCTGGAAAATCCCACTAGGCTCATCCCCTCTTCTCCAGGCTTGCCCACGACCAGCCACGCTTTCAGGAGTGTTTCCAAAGGGTAGTAGCGTTCTTGACAAGGGAGGCACAGGAGAGCGCGCAGCCTCATCTGTCCACGACGGAGCCGTTCGTGCTGCCTGGGGGATCTGTGCCCCGGGCCTGGGCCTGGGAAGAGTGGGGTCTGGTCAGGCTTGGGGTCTTTCTGCCAGGCGGAGCAGCTCAGCCACAGAGCACACACAAGTCCGTGCACATCTAGAGGCTCTGGTCTATCTCCCTCCCCTCCTCACACTGGGCATTTGACATTCTAGTCGTTTCCCCAAGCCCTCACTTCCTCTGTGTTGTTGGGGGCGCTGACAGCGCACAGCGACCCTGGTGCCTGAGAACAAATTGCTGCCAGGGGAGGGGAGAGGTGGAGTGGGGTGGGGGCGCTCGCCACCCTCCCACTCACGGATACCCATGGTGGGAGCCCCGTGCTCCAGTCACTGTCAGAAGGGCCTTCCTCTTTCACTGACCCCGGATTTTCCCAAGTGTGCTATCCTCCTCCAGGGACGGGTCCCTTCTGACAACCTGTCTGCAATAGGTGAGAGGGAGTCTCACCAGCTCTGCTCCCAAGGAGCAGTCTGGCTGTTTGGCCAAGACATCCTGCTGTTTTGGGTCCATTCTTCTGAGAGTCCGTGGGATTGCCCGTGTTTTTCACCAGACTTCAAAGGCGTTCATTGTTCTCCGTTCTTCCTGATTTCATTGTCCGGCAGGTGAGGCCGCTCCAGAGCCACGGCTCCGCTCAGGAGCACCTGAGCCCTCAGAGTGAGGTTTTGGGTCTTTTTTTTTTTTTTTTTTTGGCATCACTGCCCTGGCAGGAGGAGGAAGCCCAGTCTTCCTCTTGTGGAGCTGCTGATGGATTTGAACCATCAACCCTGGGGGCCTCAGTCCCACACACAACCCCTGCGCCACCAGGGCTCAGCCGAGTCTTTTTAACACTTGAAAGAAGTCCTCAGCAGCAGACAAGCCCAGTGTGATGCATGGCTTCACTTCCTGCCTGCTGCTCCCCTGGGCAGCGACTGTGGACCCACGTAAGATCCAGTCCTTGACAACGGCAGTCTTTTCTCGATTTGCCTTCGTGGGACTCGTTGGGCCATTTTGCAGGCTTTTAATTTTTTTCATTTTAAAAATTTCTGTTTTTTGATGACAAGATCATTTTATCAGGAGCTCCTACAGCTCTTTTAACAATCCACACAGCAATTGTATCAAGTGACTTTGTACATATGCTGCCATCATTATTTTATAAACATTAATTTCAGTTTGAGCTCTTGGTATCAGCTCTGCTTATTTCCCTCCCTCCCACCCACGGGACCCCTTGATAAATGATAATTTATTATTATTTTCATATCTCACACCAACCGTTGTCTCCCTTCCCCCGCGGTTTCTGTTGCTTGACCCCCTGGGGGTGGTGGTGGTTATGTTTCCATCATTGTGATTGGCTCCCCTTTCCTCCCCTCCTCTCCCTACCTGCCCCTTACCCTTCTGGTATTATTATTCCTATTCCTATTGCTGGATTCTGTGTGTCTTGAGCTCTTGTCTGTACCTGTGTACGTGCCCTGGTCTAGCCTGAAGTGAAAGGGAGGACTGGGGTCATGGTGGGGTGGGGGTGGGGGGGAGGAAGCCTCAAGGAACCAGAGGAACATTGTGTGTTTCAGCAGTGCTAGACTGCACCCTGGTTGACTCACCCCTTCCTTGTGACCCTTCTGTGAGGGGATGCTCCATTGTCTGCAGATGGGTTTTGGGTTTCTGCTTCGACCCCCTTGTTCTCGACAATATGTTTTTGTTTCTTTGGGGTTTTCTGATGTCTGTCACCCGATCCTGCCAACGCCTCATGGTCACACAGGCTGGTGTGTTTCCTCCATGCGGGTTTTGTTGCTTCTCTGTCGGAGACCTCTATTATATATTTTTTAATGTTGAGAAGTAATTCATGATGAAGGCCGTGCCCTTTGATTGTTGTCACTTCATGCGTCAAGTCCTCTTGGCCTTCAGTAAGCAAGGTTGTGTCATCTGCATAGTGTGGGTTGTTCAGGATTCTTCCTCTAATCCTGGTGTCCCATTCTTCTTCATACAGTCTTCTTCATGTAGACCCAGTCTACAGGTTGAACACATTTGGTGAAAGGCTGCAACTCTGACATACAGCCTTTCCTGGCTGTAAACCACACAAGGTCTCCTTATTCTGTTAGAATGACTCTGTCCCTGTACACATGGCCCATGTTCAGGCTTCTCGTGAGAACAGGCAAATGTTCTGGAATTCCCGTTCTTCACGATGGTATCCTTAATTTGTGATCATCCACATGGTCAAATGCTTTGGCTTAGTCCATAGGACGCAAGTAAACATCTTCCTGGTATCATCTACTTTCAGCCAAGGCCCATGTGACGTCAGCACTGCTGTCCCTCAAGCCATATCCTTGCCTGAATCTGGCTTGAATTGCTGGCAGTTCCCTGTTGGAGTTCGTTTTGGCAAAAACTTTCTTTGTGGTAATGGTAGTGATGTTGAATCACTGCCATCTTCTCTGAGATCACTTCTTTGGAGTGGACATGTGTATGGATCGCTTCCAATCAGTTGGCCGGGTAGCCGTCTTCCAGATTTTGGGGCATAGATGAGTGAGCACTTCCATTGTTGCATCTGCTTGTGGAAAGACTGCAATGGTTGTTGCGTCAATTCCTGGAGCCTTGTTTTCCACCAGTGTCTTCAGGGCAGCGTGGACTTCCTTGCTGCAGCACCATTGGCCCGGGGTCAGGCGCTCCCTCTTGAAGTGGTTGAATGTCAACCAATTGTCCTTGGTACAGTGACTCTGTGTAGTCCTTCCATCTTCTTTTGAAGCGGCCTGCATTGGGCAAGAAGCAGGAAGCTCTGTGTGGGAGAGGGCTGGGGAGTGGAAGCATCTGCACCTCCCCTGGGTCATGGAGTCAGTTTCATTGCGACTCGGTCACCAGGGCCCCAGTTCTCTTCTCTTCAGTCGCCTGTCCTTGCTGCTGTGTGTCTGCCCTGCTCTCCCTGATGTATTCTGCGTCCTGCCTCGCTGCTCCTGCCTCGAGTGCAATCTGAGTTCACATGTATGCTTCTCCAGGCCTCTCTAGCCTTCGCCCTTCTCGTGAGATGATGCTCTGTGAGCACTGGGTCTCTCGTTCACCCAAACTCAGAAAATATCCCTGCGGTGCTATGGCACAGCGTGCCGTTAATGGGTGTTGATTCTATCAGGATGTGTTTTTCTAAGCTCTGCCCTGAAATGCTTTCTGCCTTCACATTCCCCCCCCCCCCCCGCCCCAGGAAGAAACGGATTGTTCAAAGGGGTCAACATACTACACAGAAGTTAGCGAACCAGGTTCCCGGACCCTGGCCTCTGGTTACAATGACCAGCCTCCATAACCATATGACAGCGTGTCATGAATCATGGTAGGCATTTGCACACAGACGGGCAGGCTGAGAAAGGGGCCCGTGCTGGAGGGAGAGCTTCCCCTGGGTGCTATGACGCAATGGACGCTGCTCCAGGATGTTCTCCCCAAGGGCCCTTCACGCCCTCTTGGGCAGGACCGCAGCGACCCCCCCACCCTGAGAAAACTCCAGGAGGAAGGAACCCCAGGTAGTGTCTCTGTGTGTGAAAGGAGATTGGAGCCAAAGAGCTAGCAGCTCATCTCTGCTTTTCAGCCCAGACCCTCTGGGACTCGGCTTTCCGGTCGCCCATTAATTATTTCCTCTGCGTCTGGGGTCACGGGCACAATCAGAGAGTGCTGAAGGCTCAGCCACTCTTCAGAGCTCTGGGGATCCGTTTGGGAGTCCTGGATCCCCCACCCCCTGAATACACTGTCCTCGCCATGTTTCCGGGCCCCTTTGAATGGCTGCTGGCCTCTCTGCATCTGACTTTTCGTGGGTTCCTGAGAATCCAGGCCTGCCCACTGGGAGAACCCGGAAGAGGCATTGGGCGAACTCCAGGGTGTGGAGAGCACACAGCCATTGACTCACCTGGGAAGATTGTGTACTCGTCTTCCTGGGCCAACAGCCAGTAGTTAAAGGGGTCCACAGCCCCACATGCTTCCTCCCTGCCCTCACGTGGGGGGCCCATAGCAGAAGCAGGGTTAGAATTGGAAGAGGAGGGCCCTGGAGCTGCTGGAAGGCCCTTCTGAAATCTGCGTATTCTATTTACTTTTTCATATTGGCAGCTAGAAGGGGAAGCCCATCCCAGCCCGGCATTGTTGTCTAACACGGTTAATCAGATCCTATAATCCTGCTGTGGAAATATTGGGCCTCACTCAAAACAATAGAGACCGAGAATATTGTGGTTAAATTTCAACCAACTGCCTTCCTGGCCTGTTTGCCTAACCCCTACCCCCCACTCCCAGGCCAGAGTCCTCTGAGCTTTATGGACCCCTGATAGCATCGACAGCCAGTCAGCATGGGTGACGGGAGAGGGGAGACTGGGGGTGAGGAAGGGTAATCCTCTCGACTGGCACTCCATCTTGTCTGCCCCTCCCCTCCCAGGCTTTGGAGGGGGAGGAGGCTGTGGGAAAGGAGCTGGAGCTGGGGGGGGGGAGGGGCAGGGGGGGACAGCGGAAAGCCCCGCAGGGCTATGGTCCTCTGTTGAGGGTTCAGTCGCAGTTCTACTGGGAAGCTTGGATGGGAAAGAGATCCTTTAATCAGAACAAAGCAAGACTGCTCCCAGGAGAGGCGGAAGGGCCACCAGTTTGACTCCTTGGTGTCACCCGGCACGTTCCAGGCACCGAGCGATACCAGTGGGTCCCGTGTCACCCGAGGGAGAAAGAGGCCCGCGCTGATTGCAGACGGGTAACAAAGTCTGTCAGCGTGTGAGCCCATGAAGCCGTCGATGAACGACAAGACGCTGACGGCGTATGAAGGTGCTGCCGCTGGCCTCCCTCAGGTGGTTTTCCTGGTGGGAGTCATGTCCACCGCGTGGTTCTCTTTCGTATGGGTGGCAGGTGGCGGGGTAATCTGCCTCTCTCAGAGAGAGCCGGACAGCTCTCCGCCATCGAGTGGATCTGGACTCCTAGTCCGGTCGCTGCTGTTGTGTCTGCGGAGCTCGTTCTGACGCATAGTGACCCTGTGCGGGCCGGAAACACTGCAGCTGGCGCTGGCGCCGATCCACCGCTCCCAGGCCCTTCCTCCTCTTCCCCCACCTGGGTGTCTGCGGCTGTGCTCTTTCACGGGGGAAGAAGGCAGCGGGCAGGGTGATCCGAGAAGGATAAGCCGTCCGTGGCATGTCCAAGAGCAGGGCGGGTCGCCAAAGGCAGAGAGAGAGAGCTCCTCTTGCAGACAGGAGCGAGGCATGGGTGTTTGAGGTGCTGAGTTGGGACTGGAACAGCAGGCGTCTCCGTCAGTGAGGTGAAGGACGACAGGGAGGCCCCAGCTCCAGCGCCATGGACTATTGAACGGCCAAAGTGCCCGCACGTTTTTTTAGACTTGAAGGATGACAAGAGCAGGCCTCTGAGAGTGAGGCCACTTTGAGTTCATTGGCTCCTGTTGGGCAGGTGTGGGCAACAGGCGCACACACAGAAGGATGCTTCTCCCCGAGGGGGCCCGGCGATGGATGGTTCGGGGGCTGGAAGGCCTGTGAAAGGTCACTTTCAAAGCCGTTGTGAAGCAGGGTCTTCTTCGGTGGGAGCTGAGCACCCCACCAGGAAGACTCCAGGGAAGCAGCTTCCGGGAATGAGAATCTCAAACCTCGGAATGGCAGTCAGCACATGGGATGGAAGCAGGTCCAGACACTGAGATGATGCGAACCACTGGGCTGCGAGGGAGCCTTCGACAGGGAGAAAGAGGCAAAGCCTGGGATTGTCCCAGACTCGCATGGTCACATAGGAAAGTCCCACAGGAAAGCATTCCAGCTCACTAAAAAGGAATTCAGAGGAATGGCCCGTGTAGGAAACGTGTGGGGAACGAGATAGAGAAACCCAGGCTCAGCAAGGAGAATCGGGACTCAAATCGAGCACCTAGTGCGTGTGGGCTCCCGAACAGCCCCACCGCTGGGCATCCGGCCACTGTGCGCCGAGGGGCCACAAAGACAACCGCCCCCCTTCTTTCAAGAAAGCTCCAATCCAAGACTGATCTTGAGCACGGCACTTGGACAGTGCAGTACAAGGAGCCAAGGGGATCTCCCTCTTTTTTCAATTGATCTTAAAAGACTCCTCGGTATAAATACTGTCTGCTCTGCCTTGCTATCTGATTGGTGGACACCCTTAAAGGGCACTCTTCTAATTAAGTTGATCCCGGCTTGCCTTGTGATCTCACACCCCTCCCAAGATCTCACTGCCCTCTCAAGCCTTTGACTTGGATTTACTCTGTGTGTGTGTGTGTGTGTGTGTGTGTGTTACCCCCTTACCCCTCATTCATCTCCCACACAGGATTTTTTAACCGAGGTTTACATTTATCTTTGTCTCCTCAATTTCTCTCCATCTGAATAATAAGCTTCCAGAAGGCAGGAACCTTAGTCTTTTTGTTCTCAGGTGGGGCTGTCCCCAAACACCCAGAACACCCCAAAATTGCTGAGGGAGCATTCGAAGCAAGATGATCAGATGTCCGCCAGTGTCATCTTAAGGTGGTTTTAGAAAATTCTGGACACGAGTAAATAGTCTTTTCTTTTGTCTAGGGCACAGAGGTGTGGGCACAGAGATTATTTTCTCAGGTAGAAATCATCCTAAAATGAATCAGTCGGTTGGAAGAGTGTAAGAAGCTGTCGATGACAAATGCTTTACACTTCCACGCTGGGTCTCTCGGGCTCCAGGAGCCTTGTGGTGCCATCTCTACAGGAAGAGCCAGGCTGGGCAGGTGCGGATGGGTCAGTACAAACCCACTTCCAGACAGCTGGCCGATGCTCCAGGAGACTCACTTGGGTATTAAAGGAGAAGTATCCCTTCCCTGCCTTCATTGGACATTCGCATCCCGAGTATTTTCCACAGCTCCCTGTTAGGCAACTGGTTTCTTTTTAAGTAGAGATGCTGGCTTGGTGGCAGTGGAACCCATTAGTAACCATCCATTTGCTGGAAATGTGTACACTGGTCTTTGTGTCGGCAAGTACCTTTCTGTCTCTCTCTAAGACAAGGGCTTTCACAACCTTGGGTCTCTGACTTGAGAAGAAAGCACTGTTTGCTTGTAGCAAATTCTGTTGCCTTTCCCTTTCAAGCGTCATCAAAGCAAGGTCTTCAATGCCTGGATCTCTCTGAAGTGCCCTGTAATGAGCTTATTGTTCGGGCAAAGGTAACTGGACATTCCCATTTCTAATCAGTGGCTAGCTTTCCAAGCATTGTGACTTCTGAGTGGCTCCCATTGAATCACCAAAGGTGCTGAGAGACAAGTGTGCTTCCGTTCCTGCACATGGTTCCAAGTTTGCTAGGCAGCTGGCTGCTCTAGAATAATCGACAGGACCATGGTCCGCTGGTCGGATCATGAACCACAGCCTGAGGCCTTCGGAAACCCGAGAGAAGGGCAACCCTGGAAAGAGGACGAGCAGCCCTTTAGAGTTCAAAGTGAAACCTCCCTGACTCGTGCAGAGGTCGGCTGCTGCTTTATGAACCCAACAGACGTGGGTTCCAGCTCACCCCTCTCCCTCACCAACGAGCTGGGGAGCCCAGCCCCCGTTACTTGTCAGATAAAGATGATGCTGTCTCTACAGGTGGTGTGAGGAACAGTTTTCTGAGAGTGCATAAGGAGTCCCTCGATCCCATGGTCCAGTGCAAACTGACAGCTCTGCTGTGCCCCTCCCCCCACCTCCACCACCACCCAGAGCCTCCTTCCCTTGCCTTTCTGCCTCTTTCAAATTGCCTTCTTCTAAAGAGGCTCACCGACGGTAACAGTTTCTTAACGCTATATTCTCCTAGACGAAAGTGATCTTATCCAAATGATCTCTTCACCTGTCTGGTTTATAACGCATGATCATGGCTGTCTTCACTTATGAATGGCATTCAAGACCTGGTCACTGCTTTTATTCTTGAAGTTCAAGTCCCTGTGTGCGTTCACTATTTCAGCGTACCTCGTTTAGTACGGTGCACAGGGCAGATGCTCCCTAAGAAAAAGAACTAGAACCTCCCACCCACCACGGCTGTTTGGGCGGGACAGGCCTTTGGGCATCCTGACAGTCTCCACGGATGGGTAGTAGGGATCAGAGAACAAAGGACACACATAGATTATCGCTAATATTGGTACTTAACAGCCAAAGAGCCAGAGTGGTGTAGCGTGCTACATATTGGACTGCTAACCACAAGGTCACCAGTTCGAAACCACCAGCTGCTCCTTGGGAGACAAATGAGGTTCTTTGCTTCTGTAAAGAGTTGCAGTCTTGGACACCCACGGGGGCAGTTGTACTCAGTCCTATAAGGTCGCTATGACTCAGAATCGACCCCATAGCAGTGAGTTTTGTTTTGGTGATTTTCAAAAACCCCCTCATGCATTCATTATTCTCCCTTGATAGATGAGGAAGCTGCCAGCTCAAGGGCCTTGCCCCAGGTCACAGAGGAAGGGGGTGGCAGAGTCAGTGATCAAGCCCAGGAAGGTCAAGGCCAAGTCCAGTGCTCCTCCACTGAAAGGGGAGGAAAGTGCGGTAAGTCTCTGCAGGGCATGAGACCGGCTGCATTCCAGAGACTCTTCTGGGTCTGCTCAACACCCTTAGAACAGGCTTGAGCTGGTCAAGCGGCAGAAGCAGAGTGAGGGGGAATGAGGACTGTAAGGAATATATGAACCTTACAAGTAAGTATTTGAGGTTGACCCCCTGTGGCGTAAGTGGTTGTGTGCGGGACTGCGGCTCGCGGGCTTGGTGGTTCAAATACAGCCGATGCTGGGTAGCTTCCATGTAACCACTGCACCCTGCCACCAGGGCTCCCCTCTTCATATATGTCCTTATCCCTTTAGGGTTAGCTTCCAGGTAGATTCAGCCACTGCAATGATGGCCTCATGAATGTTTAAAGGATACGTCTTCCTTCCTGTCTTTAAAATTTTTTTTTAATTTTATTTATTTTATTTTTTTTTATTTAGGCATCACTGCCCTCAGGTGGTGGGAGTAGGAGGCCCAGCCTTTGCTCCTGGGAGCTGGAATTGAGCCTCCAACCCAGTGGGCCGCAGTCCCGCGCACAACCACTATGCCACCAGGGCTCAGCCCTTCCTTCCTTTCTAACCTAACACCTTCCCCAACTTTGACTTTTAAAAAAAAATCACATTTTCCAAAGAAGTAGATTTTACTTTTTCACTCATCAAAATAGAGGTGATCAAGGAGGGATGCAAAGGAAGAAGGAAATCACTTTACTATCCAGCCCGGGACTCAGATGGGGTCAGGACCCTGAGGGGCCTCTACCTTGGCTGCCCACCCCTCAGGACCAGACCATGTCCACGGCCTCTGCATGGACACACCTTAGTGCTCCAGTCTTCCTGTGAGCCAGCACCTGGCAGTGACCCAAGTTGGGCTTTGTTTGAGAGGTCTAAGGGGTTGTTCCAATTCAAAAGCCTTTGAAGCCAGCCTGCACCTACCGAAGGACTAAGCACACAGGCAGCCAAGAAATGACAAAGTTTCTTAGACTCCAACTTGGGTTCAAAAAGTGCTCCGAACAGCAGTGAGTTTCAATTTAGAGTGATGGGAAAAGCACGCGCATGGAAGGTCGGGGTGGCACAGCTGATTACTGCCATTGCTGCCTGTGTTACTCCAGGGAGACTAGAGAAACAAATCCAGGGAGACACAGATGTGTGTCCGAGAGAAGTGTATATCAAAGAGTAATTGTATATTAAGAAAACATCCCAGCCCAATCCCGATCAAGTCCATAAGTCCAATCTTAGCCCACATGTCTGATACCAGTCTCTAATTTCCTCTTAAGACTCACCCAACACATGCAAGCACGCTAAATGCAGGAAGATCACAGGCCAGTGGGTGGAAAATCTTGTGGGCGCGGTGGCGGTGGAAGCATCTCAACACTGTCAGGTCTCCATGTGGCTCCTCCAGCTCCAGGGCTCTGGCTCCATCAGGGGTCTCCATGTGGCTTGTCAGCAGGAAGACAAACAAGGTGTCTGTGTGTGTATCTGGCCTCCTGTGAGCTTTTCTTCTCTGTCTGGCCTCCAAAGGAGGTCGTCAAGCTGCGACCTGATTGACAGGCTGGACTCCACCCCTTTGCAAGTTGACAGGAGATTATGTAACTGCTACACTGCCAATAAGGTGTGTGAACCCTGCAAGAAATTGAACTGGCCAGAGTTGGGTGATATATATAGGCTTTTTTTTTTTTTACCCCCTGATAGGTTTTTAAAAAAATTTTTATTAGGCATCACTGCCCTCTGGTGGTGGGAGAAGGAGGCCCAACCTTTGCTCCTGTGGAGCTGGAATTGAACCTCCATCCCAGTGGGCCGCAGTCCTGCGCACAACCACTACGCCACCGGGGCTCAGCCCCCTGATAGGTTTTTAACCCTACCACCACCACCACCAACAACGTGCTTTACACTCTGAATGAGGCGCTGTGATGGAAATGCTGGTGCCTCGAAGCTCATCCCTGCTCTCCGACTTCCTGCACTAAGGGAAATTGGAGACAAAACCCAACCCCATTGCTGTTGATTTATTCTGATTTATAATACCCCCACCGGGCAGAGCAGAACTTCCTTGTAAGGCTTCCACAGCTGTAATCTTTACAGAACCAGGCTGCCACATCATTCTCCTGCGGAGAGGGTGGTGGAGTCGAACAGGTGGTCTTTTGACTCACAGCTGATGCCTAACAGTTTATAGAACCGTCGCTAGTCTAAATTTGAGATTCAAGATCTTACAGTGCCATGATGTCCTTGTAAGGGGGAGGAGGGGAGAGAAGAGCAAACTTTTGAAGTAAAAAAGTTCTGGGTTCCAACCTGACTTATAAGATCCTATCTCTGGAGCATCTGAAGTTGTAAATTTGTCGAGTGGTTAGAAAGATGAGCTTTGATGGCTATTGTAACATAACAACTGTAATGACCATGTAAAGATACCTGGCATATAGAAGTGACTTGATAAATGTGAGCTCCAGGTCTCCCCCTTCTCCCAGCACACATCCTGGTCATTAAGTCTTTTATTTGCAAATGAAAATGTCAGCTCTTTCGTTAGCCCAGTCAGGGGGGGATCTAGAGCAGAACTTTGGGGGTCAAACAACCTTTCCATAGGGGTCACCTGATTCTTAACAGTAGCTAAATTGCAGTTATGAAATATCAATAAAAATAATTTTATGGTTGGGGATCACCACAACATAAGGAACCGTATGAAAGGGTTGTGGCATTAGGAAGGTTGAGAACCACTGGTTTAGACTTTGGTAAAGTGCATCCCAAACCAACCCTGCCAAACTGCCACACAAGATGCCACACAAGATGCCAAATTATTCCGGCACTTCATAACTCTCCTATAACACACGACACTGATCCGAGTGCGTATTTGAGGGAATGTGTATTTGATGGGATGTGTATTTGATGGGATGCTCAAGGAAGACCAGCAAAGCTGGCAGGGGACAATACATTGGAATTTGTAAGAGAATTTCATTTGGAGAAAAGAAAACAGAGGATTTCCCAAGTCTTCAAGACTCTGACGCAGTCTAAGAAGGACGGTGATTTGCAACACTACGGCCAGAAGGAGAGGGAGAGCAGTTGCACCTGCATTAAAGAAGAAGGGAGAAAGAAAGATGGGCCAAGAGGCGGAACGTCTCTGGAGTGAGGGACCAAGGAAGCCTATTGAATTCTCTTTTTCAGTCCTCAAGAGCCTGTCCCAGATAGCTCACCAGTGCGGGAGGTCAAAGATGGCAGGGGTAGGCCTTGAGCCTTGGGAAATAGGAGTGACAGCAACTCACAAGCTTTCAAGGAAAAGATGTGATAGTATAGAGAGAACATTGGGCAGGAGAGGGGTGTGGACAGGCGTGAGAGAAGAAGGAAACGATCTTTCGATCTATTTTGCTTCTGAGTGACAGGTGGATCCATCCCAGTCTGGTGGATCCATCTTATACATTAAAAGTACCTGGGTTACATGGGAGACTTCGTGGGTTACCTGTTAGGCTGCTAACGGCAGGGTCAGCAATTCGAAACCACTAGTCACTCCTGGGGAGAAAGAGTTCCAGGCCATGACACTCTGTCCTGTGGAGTCAGATAGACTGCAGTGAGTTCAGTGGGTGAGTGGGTTTGGTGACTCTGGCTTTTCTGGATCACTGTTTTCTGTGACTGGAAGTGCTTCCATGTGACATGCCCTGGAGTACCTTCCAGTGTTGAATTTGTGTTCCCCACACTGGTCCAGAGGGCGTGGAAGCCCAATTAAAGCCATCTCAGCCCAAAGCCCAGGTGGTGCTGGAGGGGTGGTGGGCAGGTTGGGGGGAGTCTGCAGAAGCGCCAGGGCCCCAGCCCAGGGAAGACAGACCGTGGAAGACGGAACCCCAGCGTCTTGGTCAGGAGCAAATTGCTTATCTCCTCTGGCCACCCACGTCCTTTTTTGTAAAACAGTGATGATGATAATGTACCTGTTCTCTAGCTGATGTTAATTTAAAGGAGATAACTCACGTTGAACACACAGTCTAATACTACTGATTAACTCTCATGTGTGGGGCACATAGTAAGCATTAATGAAGTGATAGGTGTATCAGCATTGGAACAATCAGCGTTTGAAAACCTCAGCTTGCTGAGCCCCGTTGGCATAGTGGTTGAGTGCGGGACTGTAGTCCCCAGGGTTGGCGGTTCAAATCCTGCAGCAGCTCCCCAGGAGCAAGGCTGGGCTTCCTAGTCCCACCAGGACAGTGATGCCAAAAAACAAAACAACAACAGCCAATAAACCTCATCTTAACAAACAAACAAAAGGCACCTCATCTTTTTTCTTTCCATCTTTATTGGATACCTTGCAGTGAAATCATACGATTTCTTGCTGTTTAAATCGACCTACCAAACTCACGCTGGTCTTTGCTTGTTCTGCAGGATGGACCCCCACTCCTCCAGTGCTTGTAGTAACGCACACACAGCCCGTGTGGTGGAGGTGGCAGCCCCCACAGATTCTGCCCTCTTGAAAAAAAATCTGTAAGGGACAACTAGGGGAGGAATGAGTTAGTTCCTCTGGGGTCCCCACGCGCTGGAATGAAGTCGACGCCATGAGAGAGACTGGGCCGCTGGCTTTGCGTGGTTTCATGCCTTCCCACCAAGGGAAGCCCCACTGAGTGAGGTCGCCCTTCCTTCTCACGTGGCGCGTCATCGGCGCCCTGGGGCAAGCTGTTGTCGCCGGTACTTGGTGGATCCCTTTGCAACTGCATCTTGCCTGTTTTAATCAAGTTCCCGGAGTCAGCCTGGACTCTTCCGACGGTCTGGCCGCCCCACCCCTCAGCTTTCCACCCGCGGGCTAAACTGACTCTCTTGGGGGCAGAGACAGAGAACCCAGTTCGACCGAGGCGGAGGGCGCGTCGCCTGGGCCAGGGTGGGGCCCCAGGTTATGAGCGGCCTCCTGTCTTTGGGTTGGCCTCCCCGCAGGGGACACCGTAGGCGGCTGTGCGGTCCGGCCACTGCCCCCCGCCCCCCGCCCCTCGCGTCCGGCCACGCCGTGGGCTGCGGTCTCGGTGGGGCTGACGGTTCCTGTCCCGAAGGTTTGCGCCTGGCGGGGCACCCCGGAGCCACGGGGAGCCTTGGAGGCGAGGCCAGGGCGGGGTGGGGCCGGGAGGGCGGACTCGCAGGGGGCGCGAGGGCAGCGGGCGGCCGCGCGCGCGGCCAGGAGTGAGCGGGCCGAGGGCTGGCCAGCGCCGGGGCCGCCCGCCCGAGGGGGAGGAGGCTGCGTCGCCGCAGCTGCAGGTTCGCTGCGAGCGCCCAGGAGGCAGGGACGTGGGTAGGGTGCGGTCTGCGCGGGAGCCCGCGCCCGGACCTCTTCCATTTCCCTCTCACTCGGCCCGGGGCGCGCCGCAGACGGCAGCAGCTCCCGCTCCGCCCAGGCCGCCTGACCGCCCGGCCGGGGCGCTAACCGCGGGGGCCCAGCCCAGCCCGCCGCCCCGCAGCCTCGCCGCCCCCCGCCGCCGCCGCGTTGCCAAAACAAACGGGCCGGCCTATTTATTGGCGGCCGGCGAGTCGGGGCAGCTCAGAGTCCAGGCGCCGAGGGGGACAAAGCGTGCCGCCACCAGCCTGGGCCCTGGGCCCCCGCCCCGCACCCGAGTCCCTCCGGCCCTGCGCCGCGCAGCCCATGGCGCCCCCGCCCGGAGCCCCCCAGAGCCACCCCGCCGCGTGAGCCCGGCTGCGCGCCCGTCGACCCGCCCACCCATCAGCCCGCCCGGCGCCCTGGCCCGCCGCTCGCCCGGCTCCGCGGTCATGCCTCCCGCTCGGCTCCGGCCCCGCCTGCGGTTCGGCTTGCTGCTGCTGCTGCTGCTGCTGCTGCTGCTGCTGCTGCTGGTGCCGGCGGCGGGCGGCTGCGGGCCGGGCCGGGTGGTGGGCAGTCGCCGGCGGCCGCCGCGCAAGCTCGTGCCGCTCGCCTACAAGCAGTTCAGCCCCAACGTGCCCGAGAAGACCCTGGGCGCCAGCGGGCGCTATGAAGGCAAGATCGCGCGCAACTCGGAGCGCTTCAAGGAGCTCACCCCGAACTACAACCCCGACATCATCTTCAAGGACGAGGAGAACACGGGCGCCGACCGCCTCATGACCCAGGTGAGCGCGACCGGCCTCCGGTCCGCCGCGGCCGCAGCACCGCCCGCCACCTGCCCGGCCCGGGCCGGCCCGCCCGCCCGCACCTTTTCTCCACCGCCCGGCCCGCCCCCTCGCACGCCGCCCGGCCGCCTCCCGCCCCAGACGCACTGGCCCGGGGTCGCGGCCGGCCGGCGGGTGGGGGGGCGCAGCGTCGAGGGGCTCGCCGGGGTCTGCACGCTGCCCGGCAGGTTACCGGCGGCGGCCGCTCCGTCTCCCGCGCCCTGCCAGCTCCGGCGAGAGGCGGCACCCCGAGCTACCTGGACCGGCCCCTCCTGCGCCCCGGGGACCCACGTCGCCCTGCGCGGCCTACCCCTCCACGTGGCGGCGCCCCTTTCCTGGTGAAGCCACTCGGGCCGTGAGGCGAAGACTCTTGGGGCGCGCAGACCCCCACGTCTCAGTCTCACCACCGCGCGCTGCGCTCGTGGCCCGCCACGCGGCCCGCTCCCAGAGGGCGGGTCAGAGCCCTGTCGCTTTGGGTCTGGGGACCAGACGCCGGGTGTGTGTGTGTGTGTGTGTGTGTGTGTGCAAAAGTTGAGCTGGGAGAGGGAGGGGGGCCAGGGAGCAAAACAGCCGAGCCCACGTGTCTGAGCGACGGGCCTGTGGTGGAAGGCTGGATGCGGGAGCCTTCGGGCCCTGGAGCCAACATTGGGAGGTCCCCGGGCTTGGCGTGGGGTCAGGAGGATTGGAAAAGAGGGACTGGGTGTCTGGGAAGGCAGGGGACTGAGCCGAAGTGAGTCTTTGCATAACAGGACCCACGGTCGCCTTGAGAGCCCGGCGCAAGCTCCCTTCCGGACGTAATTTGGACCCTTGCTTTTGGGGGTCTCCCCCAGTAGGCAGGCTGCGACTTTTTCGGTCCCTTAGGCACCGGCAGCTAGACCACGGCCCTCAGCATGCACCCTGGCGCCGGGGTTGGCCCGCTGGTGTCGGGGCCGAAGGTTGGCTGGTGGCCGGGATGGGCTGGGCGCCGAGGAATGCAGATAAGGATCCCGGCCGCGAGCTGGGCAATCATTGACAGCGCGCCCCGGCTCTGGACCTGGCGGGCGGGGAGGAAGAAGAGAGGGCTGGGGCAGGGCCTGCGGGGTGGACTTAGGTGTTAGGTAGGGGGGTGGGGGGGGGAGGGCGCTAAAGACAGGACGGAAAGGACTAGGAGGCCGCACGCGGGACTCCCTCCACTGTAGGGGAACGCCCCCCAGGCAGGCTGTGAGCCAGGGAGCACTGGATGGGCCCTGGATTGTAGCGGCTGTTGACCTACTTGACCTACGGGCGGCTGAGTCCAAGGGTCTGTGGGGCCCAAGCTCTTGGGGTTAGGGGTAGGATAAGACTGGGCTGCGCACTTCAGAGACGCGGACAGGTGGAGAGCCCCACCCCCGCAAACCCAGACCAGGTCTCGGGGCTCCTCCCCCACCTCTCTCCCACCTGCAGCCAATTTCTGGCCTGCTAGCTCCTCTGGGCCCCCCAGGAGAGCCGAGAAGCAGCAAGGACTGGTGGGTCCCTCCCATCTTTCTCCCAGGGGGCAGGTCCACCTAGCCACCCCTGTTCACCCCCACGCCCATGCCATCCCACCCCGGCTCAAAGGAGCCAGAGCGTGAAGTCAGAGACTCGCTCTCTTAGGTCCCTTTCAGGTGGGCAGCGCGGAGGTGCTAAGGCCACTGAGCCTGGAGCGTGCTGCCGGGTTGACTGCGGCGGGAGACGCTCCTCTTGGCCGAAACCAGGTCTGGCTCAGCACCAAGCTCCCGCTGACTCCTCAGTGCGCCCTTCCCGGGCTCCGGCCGGTGTGGAATGCTAAGGTCCGGCAGAAGGCCCTGTGGCGCCCAAAAGGTGCAGGCGGATCCGGGAGTCACTGCAACACACCCTCGGCGGCGCAGCGGGGGCGCCCTGCACCTGCCGCGCCCACGGGGCTCGCGGGCCTCCGGCCTCAGCCCTGAGGCTACGGTGACACCTACTGGGCGCCCTGAGCTTTGCACGCCTCGCAGGCTAGCCGCGGGCTGTGGGCTCCGCGGTGGAAGCCCCCTGCCCTCCCGCCCCGGCGCAAGTCGGCGCCTGGAGAAGGCGGAGACGCAGGCGCTCAGTCTCTGGAGGGACCCTGAGCTGGACAGGGCGCACAGGCGGGCACTCGACCTGTCGTAGAGGCAGCCCCGAGGGTGCTGGCTGCATGCGCCCTCCAGATTTGGCGCCACCAGGCGATCCAGGTCTCCGGGACTATAGGGACCTTAGAATGGGGTGGCGGGCGGCGGTGAGGGTGACCGCTACGCTAGGCCCTCTGTTCCTGAGCGGGAGGGATTGGGCGCCCCTCTCCGCCGTTCCAACTCCAGCCTGTGGCGCGGGAGAGGCGGCGCCTGCGCTCCAATCGCTTCCCCGACGGACGACTTCACTCCGCCCGCTTTCCGCTCGCAGCGCTGCAAGGACCGCCTGAACTCGCTGGCCATCTCCGTGATGAACCAGTGGCCTGGCGTGAAGCTGCGGGTGACCGAGGGCTGGGACGAGGACGGCCACCACTCAGAGGAGTCGCTACACTACGAGGGCCGCGCAGTGGACATCACCACGTCAGATCGCGACCGTAATAAGTACGGGCTGCTGGCGCGCTTGGCCGTGGAGGCCGGCTTCGACTGGGTGTACTACGAGTCCAAAGCCCACGTGCATTGCTCCGTCAAGTCTGGTGAGCCGTCGCCTGGGGGCTGGGCCCGGGGCCGGGGCCGGGGCCGCAGGGAGTGGGCTGGCGGCACAGGGCCCGCTGGGACGCAGAAGGTGAAGAGGCTGGGCCAGGGATGGAGGCAGGGGCCCCGTGGAAGAGGACGGCGGCGGCGGCGGCTGCGGCGCTCCTCGCTGCTGCTCCTGACCGCCTGCTGGTCCCAGGCCTGGTAGTGGCAAAGCAGGAGCCTAGGGAGACAAGGCCCTGACCCTCCAGCCGTGGGTACTGATCGGGCAGGCCGCAGCCCACAGCCTGCCGTAGAAGGCGCCAGACCGAGAGCGAACTGCAGAGATGGAGGAAGCAGATGCGCAGGCACCCCCAGCCCCGGGCAGTGCAGGAGGCTGCACTTGTGCACCCTCAGCCAAAAGGCAGGGCCAGCGATTAGAACCTGCCTCCTGAGGGCCCCAGGGGTTTGGACCCAGACCAGTTCAGGTCAGACTCTTTAGGGTGCTGTGAGCAGGCCTTCTTGGGGGCGCAGGCGTCCCCCACTGCTTCCCCTGGGCCCTGAAGCTGGACACTTTGGAGCCAGAACCAAGAGTGGACTCAATAAAATGAACTTTCCCCCAAGTGGCCGCCTTGTTCATCCTAGTTGACTGGAGTGTGGCCACCTCTGTTCCGGTCAGGGGCTCAGCCAATGGCGCTGGTCCCAGTCACACATGCTTCCCATATTCTTCTGTGACTTCCACCTTGGCCCAACCAGGCACGGAGCCCTCCCACACACTGGCCCCACACAGTAACCTCACACTTACGGATCTGGTCCCCCTGCAGCAGCCCCTCCCAACCTCCTCTCCAGCCTGTCCCTCACCACGTGCTCCAAGTCACCTTGACCCTTTACACTTCACCACTCCTGTCCCCAACACTGCTCTCCTTTGCACCCACTGATGCCACCGTGGTGTGTCCCCATACAACAGAAGATTGTGTCCCCACCACTGGCTCATCTCCTGACCTGACCTGACCATTCCTGTTACCCCAAGTACCATGGGCAGGTCTCCGCTGGCTTCTGTGCCAAATCAGAAATGGCGGGGTCAGTCTGAGAGAACAGCTGTTGGCGTGGAGATGGGGTGTTTGAACAAGCGATGAGAACTAACGGGACATCTGGGCCTCAGAGGAACTAAGTCAACTCCCCCTCCACAGGACTGCCACCATCCCTGTCCTGAGTCCACCTCCCTTCCACCCTCCACCTACCACCTGGCCCCAGCACTGTGCCCCAAGACATGAGCAGATGGGGGTGGGGGGTTCCCCCTGGACTTCCAGAGGCCTCTTCTCAGGCTGTGTCTGGGAGCCCCTCTGTGCATCTCTCCATGGCAAAGGGGGAAGAGAAGCGGGTCACACTGGGGGCTGGGTGGAGGGAATCCAGGCTGCATGGGGAGAAGCAGGCGGAGGCTCAGAGCTGAGGAGCGGAGGAACTTGGGCTGGGCGGGGTGGGTCCAGGCCAGGTCCCCCAGCAGCACCTCGCTCATGTGTCTTCTTCCAACAGAGCACTCCGCGGCAGCCAAGACAGGGGGCTGCTTCCCTGCCGGAGCCCGGGTGCGCCTGGAGAGTGGAGCGCGGGTGGCCCTCTCAGCGGTGCGGCCAGGAGACCGGGTGCTGGCCATGGGGGAGGGCGGGAGCCCCACCTTCAGCGATGTGCTCCTTTTCCTGGACCGGGAGCCAGAGGGGCCCAGGGCCTTCCAGGTCATCGAGACCCAGGACCCTCCACGCCGCCTGGCACTCACACCGGCCCACCTGCTCTTCATCGCCCACAACCACACGGAGCCGGCCGCCCACTTCCGGGCCACCTTCGCCAGCCAGGTGCAGCCTGGCCAGTATGTGCTGGTGGCCGGGCCGCCCGGTCTGCAGCCGGCCCGCGTGGCCGCTGTCTCCACACACGTGGCTCGTGGGGCCTATGCCCCCCTTACGAGGCACGGGACGCTGGTGGTGGACGACGTGGTGGCCTCCTGCTTTGCGGCTGTGGCTGACCACCACCTGGCTCAGCTGGCCTTTTGGCCCCTGCGGCTGCTTCACAGCATGGTGCGGGGCAGCCGGACCCCGGGGGAGGGTGTGCACTGGTACCCCCAGCTGCTCCACCGTCTCGGCCGACTCGTGTTGGAAGAGGGGAGCTTCCACCCCCTGGGTGTGTCTGGGGCAGGAAGCTGAGCGGGGTCCCACCACTGCCCACCCCACCCCCAGCACTGCCATCCTGGGTCCCCAGGCCTCCCCAGTAGGAGGGCGCTGGCCCTGGAAAAGACTTGGGGAGATGCACTGGCTTTCACCCCGAAGATGCACCATTGAGACTTTGCCGGGCAAGGCCAGCCGCCCTCCCCCAGCCCCATCTCCGTTGACGGAAGCTGTCAGCTGGACGGGGAGCATGGGGGTGGGTCTGTTCTTCTGTCCAAAAGGTCGTCAGGCTGATGCTGAGGGTGCCAACCCAGCCAGCCTTCACGACAACTTTCCACACCGCCTTCCCTGACGGGGAAGGCTCCCTCCGTGCATCTCTCACACCTCAGTCCATGCTGCTAGCTTCCCCGGGCGCCAGAAGGGAGAGCTGGCTGGACGTGCTACTGCTTGGCACCAAGAAGGCCCCGGGCGGGCCAGCCGGCCTGGCAGGCCTGGAGAATGTCCTCCTGCCTGACCACACTCCTCAGGACCCAGCCAGAGACTGGCACAGACTGTCAGTGGGCAGGGTGGTGCGTGGGTCCAGCCAGCGTGACCGCAGTGCCGGGGACCAAGGATGGGGGTGGATGTCCTTCCTGCACGGGGCCAGTTCCTTTTTCTGCTGAGCCGTGACACCCCCCCCCTCCTCCGGGTCGGTCTCCTCCCTCTTATTTATTAGCGCGGAGGAGGGAGCCCAGGGGAGAACTGGGGGTGGGAGAGGATGTTTTGGTCTTTCCTTCTTTTTGTAATAAAAAGTTATTTAAGTTGTTAGAACCAGAGACTGCAGGTTGCTGGCTGGGGCCAATCCCAGGACGGTGGGGCCCCACCACGTGTTCGTCCAGGGTTTGTTGCCTTCCCTCCCCTCCCTCCAAAGACTTTGACCCCAAGGGCCTACCCTCTCTGCGGGCTTGTTCTCACCCAGGAGTGCCGCAGAGTCCCAGCAGAGAGCGGGGGCTGGGCACCTGGCACCAGCTGACTCCAGAGCGGTGAGACCGGAAAAGTAACTTCAGTGACTGAAGTTACATGGCCACTTTACCGGCCTTTACAAGCCCCCACTCCCATCCCCCTGCAGTCTGTCCGATCAAGGCCCTTCCCTGACTCCTCCGTCTTCGGCAGGCCTGGCGTCCTGTTCTTCACTGCGGTGAAGGAAAGGAGGCAGGAAAGGCTTCTGGAGAAGTAGCATCGGTCAAGTGACGCATTCGGATTTCTTGAAGAAGTCGGGGGCTCCGCACTGAGCAGCTCTCAGAATCACCTGAGCAGCTTGTTTCAAAGCGACACCTGGGCCCCACTCCTCGATCCCCCTGCTTTATTAGGCCCCGGGGGAGGCCCAGGAACTGGACATGGTCTCACAAACACCTCCGACATTACAGACGGTCCCCGGGTCCCACTTAGAGAAGCACTGCTTCATCGACAGTGTCCAATGACTTGCCAAGACAGGAGAATCCTTTTCTTTTCCTTTCGGCCTTTCCAACCCAAGGCAGGTTTCTCTGCCCTCCCCGAAGAGATGCTAGATGCTCCCCAGGGGTGCTAGAAGTGGGCCTTGCACTTCTTGTTGTTGTTGTTGTTGTTGTCAGATCCCACCCTGTTGGTTCCCACCTCTGTGCCGACAGATGGAAGCACTGCAGGGGCTGGGGCCAGCCTCACATTATTGGAGCCCATCGTTACAGCCCCTGTGCCAGCTCAACTCATCGAAGGCCTTCCTCCCTTTCGCTGCCCCTCCTCTTTACCAAACACAGTGCCCCTCTCCCGACCAAGTCCCGCGCCAACCTTGCCTCCAAAGAGCATGCTGGTTCTACTTCTCCCATGACAGATTGACCCACGGTAGTCGTTCCATGCTCAGGAATTTGGTGAGCCAGTTGATTAACATTGTGAAGCGAAAGCATTCACACCACAGGAATTGGCAAGTGCTACGAGTTGGGGATCCCCTGCCCGCTGGAGAAGCAGTTGCTGAAGTAGGTATCAGTCTGTCACTGCCCCCTAAGAGAGATGGCAGGGTTGAGAGTGGGGGGGGGGTGATCATTCAGAACTCAACCTCCACCCACAAAACCTCCATGAGGAAAATCCCTCATAAAGGCTCATTGCTTAGGTTAATGGTGGGTGGGCGGGGGGTGAGGAATGGACCCCAGGTGGCGCTCATGAAAACAGTTATAATCTGATGGGCACTTAGGTAGGCCCAGTGGCATAGTGTGCTAAACTCAAGGTCTGAAGTTCAAAACCACCAACCACTCTGTGGGAGAAAGACGGAGTCTTTCTCCTCCTGTAAACAGTGACCATCTTGGAAGCCCCCAGGGCAGTTCTCCTTGGTTCTAAAGGGACGCTGTTGACTTGGCAGGAAGTTTGGTTTGATTTTGAGTTCAATACCGGAGCTCCTCAAACTGGCTGTACAAAGAGGCCAGCCCTCCTTAAGGATGCGGTTCCACGAGTCAGAAGGCCTCCCTACTCTTGACCACACCTCCCTCCGCCAACCCCACCTTGGGAGACACTTGCCTGATAACCCAAAGGTGAGGGGTTCAAACCCATCATCTGCTCTGCTGGAGAACGAGGTGGCCGGCTGCGTCCATAGAGATGGACAGCCTGGGAAACTCTCCGGAACAATTTGGCGCTGTCCTCTGGGATTCTTGGGAGTCAGGGTCGACTCTTGACTGTGGGGTTGCATGGTTTTTGTGCCTGTTTGTGGTGTTCTGGTGGCTTGCTTGCTGTTCTGAGGCAGGAAGCTCTGCCACGGATATTTCACATAGCAGCACACGGTGAACAGGATTTTCCACATTATTTATCTATTAGGTGGGATTCCATACATATATCACCTCATTCCACGTTTCCATCACGTCCTGTAGAACGGCTACCACACCAGTTCCCAAACATTCCCTTTCAACATGGAGCCCTTGACATCGTCTCCCCTTCACCCACCTCCCCCACTGTACCCCTCTCCGCCCGGCCCCCTTATTCTACTTGCTGTCCCCTCTAGGATCGTTGATCCCAGGTTTCATCTATCAGAACATCGAAAAGCAGGTAATACTTCAAGAGGGTCACCTCCATTGACATAACACCTCTGACGTTGACAAACACAAACCGAAGAGAACAACACAAATCCAAATTACAGAACATTTTGGAAACCAGATCAGGTCCACCTTGACTCATAGGGGGGAATCTAGTGAGAAAGTTTTAACTGTGCAGGTCAGATTTATGCCTTTGATCTTATATATTTCTTTCTCCCGAACACTCTGTTTTGTGACCACTTTTCTCTCATTCCTCAGTTTTTGATGGGGGAGAGGGGGCATTTTTCTCTGAAGGCTTATTTTCTAAGTTGTTCCATAAATGACTCTTGGGCGCCCACTGTCATCCAATGCCTCTGGCACCCCGGAATCTCACAATGCAGGCTCTGAAACTGATCCCTCCTTCAACTTTGGATTATGTGACTTCCTATCCTTCAATGACTGACTTAATCGATGTCACACTTAGATGGCTGCTTGTTTGGAGATAAGCCTTTAAGACCCCAGATGCTATTTTTTCTGATAACCGGGCACCATCTAAATTCTCCAGGTGGACAGGCTTTAGTGGAGCTTCCAGACCAAGGCAGACTAGAAAAGAAGGCTTTAGTGGTTTGTTTCCAAAAATCCAGCCCATGAAACACACACACACACACACACACACACACACACACACACACGCCTGTTGTTCTCCACACAGTAAATAACACCATGTTGGGAGAGGAAGTGCAACAGTCCTTTAGGCAGCTAACTCAAACACTCCCCATCTCCTTGTGGGCACTGCAAACAGGCAATCCTCCACTGAAAAACAGTAAAAGTGTCCCTCTTGAGGACATCCCAGGAGAAAAAGTTCTTGTTGGGACCTTCTCTTAGGGAGAGTGGAGGTCCATTTAGGAGATGGCCTTGCCAGGGGCATTGTGGGGCCAGCAGCATCTCTGGCCTTCAGTATGAGCCTTGGTGCAGGCAGAGTGCAACTTGCATGAACTGTAAACTCCAGCTGTGACAGGCCTGGCCAGCTCAGCTAGTTCTGGCTTTTGTCTGGCTCAGAGGCCTTGACAGTAATTCTGAAAGGAGGGCATGACTCTTGGGGCTGTCTGGGACCCACTATGAGTGGGGTCTCCCTGGAAGTAGCTCAGATCAGGCTTTCGGCAGGGGTCGGGGTGGGGGTGTGCGACTTGGCCCAGAGCAGGTGGGTGGGTTTTGAGCAGAAAGTGTGGTGAAGCAGACAGAGCAGGGACATTGAAGGACCAGAAGCCTCAGATGTCAGGAGGAAAGAGGGAAGAAGAAGGGGAGGCAGGAAGCAGCCCCTGTCCCCCAGGCAGAGGTGGAGCTGAGTTGGGTGTCAGAAATATCCAACCAAGATGTACCCCAAAGAAGGCCAGACTCCAGGAATGGAGGCTCTGGGTGAGAGCTCAGGGGTGCCCCTGCCTGGCGAAAGCTCCCTGAAAGAGGTTGATGGTGCAGCCCTGCCCTCTGCACCTTGGGCAGGTGCCCCACCTGGGGCTCAGCTTCAGGGCCCACACCCCAGGCCAGCTCTCAAAGCCTCTTTGTTCCAGGGGCCCAGTTGTGGAGGGCCTGGATCTGATAAGGCCTGGTTGGGCCCATAGGTGCCCCACCCAGCTAGCTGCCTCTCCAAGCCACACCTGTTGGCTTTGCACGCATGTCTGGCTGCCCCAGCTGAGCTTATGCAGGGGCCCTGCCGCAGTCCACCTAGGTCCCCTCCCAATCCACAGGGGAAATCAGAATGAAGAAGGGTTATACTGATTGCAGAGATCAACAAATCTAGACTCCTCCAGGGAACACGACTTACCCTTGGTCATTTCTTCCACAATCAACGCCTGAAATCGATCGACTGAAATCAAGATGCACTGATCACTATGGGTGTTTGGAATGTGAAAGTGGAAACAAGCAAGTAGAATTGGTCTTTGGGAAATACGGTCATGAAACATACAGGAATCAAATCAGCTACTTCCTTGGGAAGAGACAATGGGGAAAGACAATGCCATCTTTCTGATGATGGAACAGACCAGCCGTAGATCGTCTGCAAATGCAGTTTGAAGCTGAAGAAAATCAGAAGCAGTTCACAAGAGCCAAAGTCCCCCCATGCACATATCCCACCTGAATGGAGAGACCCTCTCAAGAACTGATTTGACCCTCTGAAGACGAGGGGCCAAGGGTCAGACAAGACAAGTTGTGGGCTGATACCAAGAACATTAAAGACGGCAAAAGCTCCTGAAAGATGCGATGAAAGAAAAGCCCCAAGAGAAGCCGACACTCGTGTTTGAAGCCAGAGAAGCCAGAACGGCATGAGAGATGAAGTGAGTTCGTTGAACGGAAGTGTTCCAAGGAAAGCTCAGGAAGCCAAGGCCATGTGCAAAGACCTCGAGTTCCTAAATCCAACGGGAAACATACTCAGCGTTTCTCAAGCTGAAAGAACCTAAGGGGGAAAACTGAAGGCTCAAGTGGACATCTTAAAGGAAGATAAGCTCATGATGCTGAACAGTGCTGAAAGCTTCAAGGGAAGGGGGAAAGACTGCATGGAATCATTGTACCATTCAACCATTTCAGGAGGCAGCATGTGATTAAGATTTTAAAAAGTGGGCTGAGCCCCGGTGGCGTAGTGGTTGTGCGTGGGACTGCGGCCCACTGGGACGGAGGTTCAATTCCAGCAGTGGGGCTGGGCCTCCTACTCCCACCACCGGAGAGCAGTGCAAAAAAAAAAAAGATTTTAAAAAGCATTTTATGACCATAGAATTCACATATCGCATAATGCAATAGTTCAATCGTGTCAAGAGGATTTATACAAGCATTGTTGCAATTTAAGAGCAATTTCTTCATTCTTGTACTCATTGTTTTTAGTTCTCCATTCCCCCCCTCCCAACCTCACCTCCCATACCCACAAGGAACCATTAATCCAGTTACTGTCTCTACAGATTTCTTTTCTTTCTTTTTTTTTGGGGGGGGGCATCACTGCTCTCCGGTGGTGGGAGTAGGAGGCCCAGCCTTTGCTCCTGTGAGCTGGAATTGAACCTCCGTCCCAGTGGGCCGCAGTCCCACCACAATCACTACACCACCGGGGCTCAGCCCTATGAACATTTTTGTTGCTCCATATAGACCAAATTTTTAATCAAGAACCTCCCCCTCCCCCCGGTCAATCACATTCTGCTTAAAATCTGGTCACTGTACCAGGCATCTAAGACCCAGAACAAAATCATACCCAATGTGAATGGTGGGGGGAGGGGAAGCATGGAGTGGAGACCCAAAGCCCATCTGTGGACAATTGGACATCCCTTCACAGAAGTGTCACAAGGAAGAGATGATCCAGTCAGGGTGCAGTAAAGCACACAACTTTCCTCTAGTTCTTTGGTGCTTCCTTCCCCCCACTATCGTGACCAATTCTACCTTACAAATCTGATTAAACCAGAACATGCACACTGCTACAGACAAGATCCTGCATGCAGGGAATCCAGGATAGCTAAACTCCTCAGGACCAACAATGAGAAAAGAGATACCAGGAGGGTTAGGAGAAGGTGGGGGGGTGGGGAGGGAGAAAGGGGGAATCAATCAGAAGGATCATCATATAACACCCTCCCACGGGGAGGAACAACAGAAAAGTGGGTGAAAGGCAACAGAGGATGATGTAAGATATGAAAATAATAATCTATAACTTATCAAGGGTTAAGGAGGGAAGGAAGGTGTGGGAGGGAGGGGGAAATGAGGAATGAATATCAAGGACTCAAGTAGAAAGAAAAGTTTTTTAAAATGATGACGGCAGCATACATGCAAATGTGCTCAACACAATGTATGAATGTATGGATTGTGATAAGAAATGTAAGACCCCCAATAAAACTAAGAAAAAAAAGAAAGAAAGAGGACTGCTGAGGGTTTAAGTATGCAGAAAATGTTTTGGAAATGATGATGGCAGCATATTTACAAATGCACTTAGCCTTAGATACAATTGATTGTTAAAAGAGCTGTAAGAGCCCCAAGTAAAATTATTTAACTTAAAAAATTGAAATAGCTTTAAAATAGTTCAAAAGGGATATTGAGCGAGAAGCTACTACAATTTGACCTAATCAGGTCTGCCATGATTGACACTGCAAGTGCTCTCTGTCAAAGGTGCAACTCGCATTCCTCAACTATGATTGGCAGGGATTCACCAGATGCTTAATCCAGGTGTGAGCTCTGCAAATGGATTTGGAGCTCCCACTCTCGTCCGTAGTCTCCTGCTAACCAGGTGTTCACATTTTAGGCTCTGATCCCATTCCCGCCTTTGGATTTGGAGTCTATGAGTTACAATCCTTGGGTCACACAGGCTGGTGTGCTTCTTCCCTGTGGACTTAGTTGACGCCTCACTGAGGCGGCTGCTTGTTTGAAGACAAGAGCCCAGAGGGTGTCCTTTCTGAGAGCCAGGCACCACCTACTTTTTTCACCACACTTTGCCAGAGCGGCCGTATCTTCCATTATGACTTAGAACTGATGGTACTGGAGGCAGATGTTCAAACTTCCCTGAAGGCACTGGAGAAAAGCACAGATCTAGATTTGACAGAATACCAATTTGGATGCTGCAAGAAACAGATGGTTGCAACACAGGAAACACTCGTTACTCTATTTCAAAAAACGTGGACGCCGGTGACCTATCCAACAAACTCGACGAGATGTGTACTTGTGCCCTCCCCAAAGGCCTCATCCAGCCCGATGATGAAATAATCGAAAATATAACATTCAATAAGCTCTTGCTGAAGATTATATTTTTAAAAAAGCAGTTGTCGGCTGAACCCCCGGTGGCGTAGTGGTTGAGTGTGGGACTGCGGCCCACGGGCTTGGTGGTTCAAATCCAGCAGTGGCTCTCCAGGAGCAAGGCTGGGTAGCTCCATGACCACCAGAGGGCAGTGATGCCCCTCCCCCCCAAAAAAACAGCAGTTGTAGCGGTACACTGTTAGAAAACTGACAAGAAATAGGAGCTGGATTCTGAAGAAGGCAAGGGATATCATTGCTGATGCTAAATAAACCTTAGTTGAAAGTAGACAATACCCGAAAGATGTTTGCCTGTGGGCATCTGACTGTGTGGATTACAACGAAATTTAAGGCTAAGGTTGTGAAGAATGGGTATTCCAGAACACTTAATTATATGCGTGAGGAATGTGTGCACAGACAGGGACAGGGACGTGGGCATTGGAGCTGTGTTTTTTTGCCATTTGCATTCAGTCTGTTTGATGAGCAAATAATCTGAGAAGCTGGACTATAATATAGGTCAAGGAGAAGGACCCATTAGCAACCTGTGGTATGAAGGTGACGCCACCTTGCTTGCTGAAAACCAAGAAGACTTGAAGTACTTACTGATGACGATCAAAGACCATAGACTTGCACGTGGGTGTGCCAGTCACCTATCCTGGTGTCAATTTGAGGATGAAGAGTGTAGGGGTGGAGTCTAGCCTGTCAATCTGGAGATAACCAATGAGACCTCTGTGTGGGCGTGGCCTTCTCCGGAGAATTCTGGGAACTGTGGTCCTTCCTTCTTGGCGGTGGGGACACAGTCTCTTTCGGTTCACTTCCTTGGGGACTTTCTCCTGACAACACTCACTGCCTGGGAGACTCAAATGACAAGGTTTGCTTCCCTGAGGAGAGGCCACATGAACCTACCCTGAGGCGGCCAGAAACCTGAAGGAACCACTTGGAGACCCCTGCCAGCACTGAGATGATTACAATGCCACCATATTGCCTTTTCAAAGAACGGCAGACTGTGGCGTGAGGCCGTTCCCAATCCTTCCTTTGCAGATGATGAAGTGGAGACCCAGAGAGGTGAAACTGCTTTCTCGGGGTCACAGATAGCAGCAGAGCCTGGACCAGAACCCAGGTCCCAGGCAGCAGTCATATGAAGGAGATGTGAGCTGACCTGTCACCATCCCAAGGGAATGAGACGCGGGCACCCCTAGGCTCAACCTAAACCATCTGCTGGGACTGCAGGTGGCCAGGGCTTTTCCAGAGGAGGTGGCCCTAGTAGAATAATGGGACCCAGAGGTGTGTGTGGTGGGGAGGGGCAGACTGTGACGGTATGTCTATAATTCTTTGACATGCTTTCCACGGAAAGACAGGGACTTGGCACGCCCCTTCCATCTGGGCTGAGCTTAAAAGTCAGACAAAGGCCATGTAGCCTGGTTCTTTTGCATACAGTTCCACTTCCCTGAGACTACTTGTCAGAGAGACGAGATGAACAGATGTTCTGCCCGACTGCCCAGCTGGGCTCTCAGCCAACAGCCCGCACCAAGTGCCAGCCATGTGTGGGTGCCATCTTGGACCCTAGCCCAATGGAGCCTTCAGATGGCTGCAGCCCCAACCGACATTGATGGGCAACCAGGTGAGAGACCATCGGTGAGAACTGCCTGGCCAAGCCCCACCCGAATTCCTGGTCTGCCAAAAAAGATGGTGGCTTGGGGTCTTGTCTTCCTTAACAATAGTAATTGGAACAAAGAGGTCATGGAGACTTGTGAAGGCATCTTCTGAGGCTCTCAAGAACGCTTTCACACAATGCCACACCAGGGAAATGCTGTGGGGGTCATATCTGACCTCCTCTGGCTCCCAAGATAGATTGCCACAGGCAGGGGTCAGATGGGCCTCAGCCCTCCATCCTTCTTAGCTCTATTCTGACACCAACCATTTCTCCCACAGGAAAGTGCTCAACTTTCCTGGGGTGCTGCTTTTATGCTGGGTTTGATAATTTGATGGCCACACAGAACTTACAGACAGTGCTCACGATTAGACTGTCTATTAGAGAAGTTGGCATGTTACATTCATGTGAGAAATGCTCGGGATACAGTTTTCAGTCAGGACAGTTTCTTCTTAGCTGTGTCCACACACAGGCCTCTCTCTGGTCCTCATCCGCTTGGCCTGCCCTATGCTCTGCTCAGGCAAAGCCCTTTAAGGGCTGTCAGGACATGCCCAAAGGTCAAGCCTCAACACAAAGGCACCTAACTCCAGCTCCATGGATCAGCAAACCATGCTCCTTCAATTAAATGCTCAGATACACCTCACTTCGCACGTCAAGCTCCTGCCCCAAAGCCTTCCGCTCAATTTTCTCTGTGCGCTGGGGAGTCTACCATTCCGTCTCATGCTGACTCCTGATTCTGCTGCCACCACTCCTCTGGCCTCTAAGCTGTCTTCTGGATGAAGGAAGTTCAGGGTGCAGGGGTCTTGGGGTCCAAAGGACCTGCTCAATCCCTGACTCTTCTCTCTTGCAGGTAGTGAGATCCCCATCCTGCTTTTGAGAGGGTTTTTATACCCAGCAAGATGGTCATCACAGAGGTGTGTCTGGAAGAGCCATATCAAATCACTTATTGCAGGACACACTAAAGGCTAAAGTGCTGGAGTCAGCTGCCTGGGACTGGAAAAGGTGTGATGCCCTCACCTTCTAACAGGGCCTGTTATTCTAACAGAATAAACCCAGTAGCCAGCAAGGGAGCATCTCTGGGTCACTACAGGGTAGTGCCTTATTTAATGCGGCTTTTCCAGCCATGGACTCTGTTACTCTCCCCAAGTGACCTTTTGTGAGAGTGTAAGGGCAAGTGTGTGTGTGTGTGTGTGTGTATGTGTGTGTGGAGACAGCAAGGGTTTAGCTGTGAGTGCACCTTGTGATCGCCTTCATGTTGTATACACCAGGAGCCATTTGGGAACAGGAGGAGGATGTGTCCTCACTACCAGCAAGAGCTAGAAGTAGAGCAAATGCTTTCGACCCTGAGGTCCCCGTGAAATGGACCTCCTTGATTCAGAAGACAGCTGTGCCCTCTGATGAGTGGCCGGGCAGCAGCAGCAGCAGACCTAGGAGCAGGAGTGTGAGACAGCATGGTGAACTTCCCAGTCTCCAGAGTGAAGAACGCTAAGTGCTTTGGGGATGGGAGGTGGAAGCTGGCTTATGAAGTAGGGTGCCTCTGGGCCTTTAACTCCAGGAGCTGAGATTTGCTGACCCCCAGAGCTGGAGCTGAGTGCTTCGGGGCTGGAACTGACAGCAGACAGAGGGGCATGCCCTTTGGGCATTTATTAGGTATCACCGAACAACTGCCTCCTGAGCATTTCTTTCCTGAATTATAACCTGCTGATTCTGCGACAGACCCCACAACCATGAACGTTGTCTGTGGGTTCTGTGTAGTCATCGCGATGAATTCTAGAACCTCACTGAAAAGTAGAGAGTGCTGTAGGAGACCGAGCAGTTACTGTGTTCAGCTGCCAACCAAGCAGGTTGGAGGTTCAAGTCCACCCAGAGGCATCTAGGAAGAAAGGCCTGAAGATCTAGCCCCCCCCAAATCAGTCACTGACACTGCTCTGGAGCACAGGTCTACCCTGGCACACAGGCTCCCCTCAGTTGGAGGCGGTATGACGGGAACGGGTAGGTGCAGGTAGTGATGGAGACGAGGGGTGACCAATGAGCACAGCTTACCACGCTCGGTTGACTGAACAAGTGTTATGGGTCTGCCCTGGCGGCAGGAGCGCTCACGCTCCCACTCTTCCTGTGACGTGAAGAAGGAAGACCATGCATCTGAGCTCGTGGGCAACAAACATGGTCAAGTGGAAAGAAATTCCATAATGGCTTCCTTTACCACAGCTGGATTCCAAGCTGACTTCCATACCTAAGTGAGACCAGCTAGGTGGGGCTGGTGGTCATGTGATGGCATGTGGGCCTGAGCACGGGCCCTAGTCTGAAATGGAAGTGAGTAAGAAAGGGGGTTGAGGCATTAAAAAGGGTGGAAAGGCACAGGATAGTGATGGTCTTCATTCATTTTTTTGTTTTTTGGGCATCGCTGCCCTCTGGTAGTGGGAGTAGGAGGCCCAGCCTTTGCTCCTGTGGAGCCGCTGTTGGAATTGACCCTCCATCCCAGTGGGCCATCCCGTGCACAACCACTACGCCACCGGGGCTCAGCCCGTTCCCCAATCTTTAAGACAGATGTGTCCCCAGGGCCAGAGGTTGGATCTTACAGAAGTAAAGGGACAAAAACAGACAGCCAATAGTTGGAGGGGTTGGGATTTAAATCCAGTCTGCTGAGGCAGAGGGAGCAAAGCACTGAAGCCCCAGAGGCATCTCCAATATAGACTTCCAGGCAGACTGTGGCACCTCATCAGACCTGACTGGAAAACATGCATAAAGGTCAACAGAGAGACCTGGAACTGTTTATAGCCTTTTCTTTGTTGTTGCTGCTGTTATGGTTTTTCTTTTGTTTTGGTGTTTGTTACTGTTTTTGCATGACTATCTAGATAAGATGGGGGGGGGGGAAACAATCCTGAGGATTAAGCCACTGGAGTTACAGTCCCAGGGGCAGGACACGGGAGAGGGGAAGATGGGAAAAAGGAAGGGGCCTGCCAACAAACCCAGGGACAAGGAAACAGCAAGTGGTCTAAAATCAATGCAAGGAGGGGGATGAAATGCCTGATTGGGCTTGATCAGGTACAGTGTAGCCTAGAGGAATCAATGAAGGCTGAACATGATCGCGGGACAAGAGAAAAGCAAAAGAAAATAGAGGAAAGACCTAGGAAGCAAAGGACATTTATTGAGGTCTAAATATAGGCATGTCCATAGATAAATACATTTTCATATGAAGATAGGGAAATAGATCTACGTACATATATTTATATGTTAGGCTTTTTGTTTTGTTTTGTTTTGGGGGGGACATCACTGCCTTCTGGTGGTTGTGGCTCCTGAGAGCCGCCGCTGGATTTGAACCGCCAAGCCCACGGGCCGCAGTCCTGCACTCAACCACTTACGCCACCGGAGCTCAGCCCCTATGTTAAGCTTTAAGATAGCAAACAGACATTGGAATACTCTACTCAAGCACTCCCTCAATGCAAGAACTCTTTGTTCTAGTAACCTGGCATTCTGTGATGCTCACCTTCCCAACATGATCGCTAAAGACAAAATGGGTGCATCAGCAAATGTGGTGAAAAAAGCTGATGGTGCCTGGCTATAAAAATATATAGCTTCTGGGGGCTTAAAAACTTCAAGAGGGCTGAACCCTGGTCGCGTAGTGGTTGTGTGCGGGACTGTGGCCCACAGGGTTGGCGGTTCAAATCCAGCAGCAACTCTCCAGGAGCAAGGCTGGGCTTCCTACTCCCATCAGGGAAGTGATGCCACAAAAAAGAAGAAGAAGAAGAAGAAGAAGAAGACTTGAAGATAACCAAGCTGGGAAGAAACAAAGCCCACATGGAAGCAGTATACTAGTCTGTGTGATCAGAAGGTGTTAATGGGATCAGGTACCAGCCATCAAAGACTCAGAAAAAACAATCATATCAATGCGAACAAGGGGGAGTGCAGAATGGAGACCCAAAATCCATCTGTAGCCAATTGGACATCCCTTCATAAAAGAGTCACAAGGAAGAGACAAGCCAATCAGAGCACCACGAATAGAAATTTAGTTTTTCTCAGTACAGGAAACTAGAAGTCCGAATTCAGAGCACAGTTCTAGAGGAAGGCTGTCTCTTTTTTGTCCCTGGGGAAAGCTGTCTCTTTTCAGCTTCTGTGTTTTGTTTGATGCCTTGGCAATCTCATGTAGCATGAGACCTGTATTCCCCCATCTCCGCTTTTCTCTGCTGGCTTAATATTTTATATCTCAAAAGAGATGGATTTAAGACATGCCCAACACTAGTGCTGCCTCATTAACATAACAAAGAAAACCCTATTCCCAAATGGAATTATAAGCAAAAGTATCAGAGGATTTATAACACATAGTTTGTCTGTCTGTCTGTTTGCTTTTTGTTTGTGTTGGGGGGGGGGCACAATTCAGCCCATAACAGCCTCATTTAGTTCATATTGTTGGACTGAGTAAGTGAGAAAGAGACTATGGAATGCAGAAGGAACAGGGTGATCAGTGGGAGCTGTCCGAGGTGCTGGTCACAGAGGCGTGGAATTGAGGAGCCGACAACAAAGGTGTAGGAAAGACAGCAGAGGAAGCCAACACAAAGAAGAAGTCAGCGACGAGTTAGGTGAGGTGACAGCTCCCCGATAATGAGGTAGGATCAAGATGAAGAGCGACTTCAAGTCCTGGGATGAAACAACGCATGTGTACTCAGGAGCAGTGAGGTAGACATTGGTCCTTGTGTCTGACTCAACTAGTATTCCAATATCGCTGCCAGCCCTGGTAGCATAGTGGTTATATGTTGGGCTGTGAGCTGCAAGGTCAGCAGTTCAAAACCCCCAGCCACTCCATGGGAAAAAGACAAGGCTTTCTACTCCCATAAACAATGACATGGGGGTGAGTTTTACCCTGCCCTACAGGGTCGCTACGAGGTTAAAACCTGGGGCAAGTTGGCAAACAGTCACAGACTGGGCTCTCCATCCGCTTTTCCTGCCCCTCGCCCTCAGGTTTCCTCAAGACCCAGCAACTGTGGGACTTCCAGACTCTCTGGCTTATAGGTCAGATAGCATCCATTCTTATTGCTCAATCGCCATACCTCCTGGATGATTCAGAGTTTTGAATATTCCTCCTATTTGCCTCCATTTTCTAGGTGAGGAAAGTGATATTCTGGGAGACGGAACACATGAACCCAGTTTGCTCAGCTAATCAATGCTAGAAGCAAGTCTTGCTTTCCGAGAATGGCCATAACAAAATACCACAAAGCTGGTGGTTTATGGGAACAGAAACGTGTTGGCCATGCCGACTCATTCTGGGGGCTCTGAGAGACTCAGCGTTTCTCTTCTGGTGGCTCCTAAAAATGTGTAGGTGCATCTTCATGTGTCACCTGCCTCCTGTGTGTCTGTGTCTGACTTCTTCCATAAGGTACCATGGAGTTAAGACCCACCCTATTCTGATATGACCTCTTGTTAACCCAAATGGTGGCATGTCAAGAGAGCTGATTCCAAACAAGGTCACATTTACAATGACAGGACAAGAGGACTTCAACTTACTGGTTTTCTAGGTCATCTCTCCTTGGAGGTGAGAGATTCATTTCTCAGTCCCTTGGAGATGCTCTACTGACAAGACACAATGCTGGTTCCCTGTGAGACATCCCGGAGGAGAAGCCACATGGGCTTACCCTGATGGAACCACACCTCTGAAACTAGAAAAGCCACACAGAGACTCCTGCAAGTGCTGAGATGCTTGAGAAGTCACAGAGAGTCCCCTGCCAGCGTGGATATACTTACAACATCACAGTCTTTCTTACCCACTGGCCGGTGATTGTCCTGGCATCATTGCATGTGCCTGGTGAATCTGAAGAAGATTTCATAGACTGGATCAGACATATGGGCTAATATCAGCCTTACGGGCTTGGACTGGACTGGACTGGGATGCTTTCTCAATGTTCCATTCCTCTTGTATACAATTCTCTCCTTTATATACATGTGTGTGTTTATGAATTTGTTTCTCTAGTTTACCTGGACTAACACACTGGTTAAAGAGGAAATGTAACTGAGGGAGTCTCGGTCAGCACAGGAATTCTCTCGCCAGCTGGCAAGACCTTTCAGACAGGAGGAACCATTCATTCCTTGATGTTCCAGAAAGCTATCAGCCACCAGCTCCAAGTTCCCCAAGCCCAGAACTACCTTTCCTACCTCAGGAGGCGGGGCTTAGCCGACTTGCCCTACTCATCCCTGAGACGGGGAGCTTCTGTGGGACTCATCGCCTTCTGGGGCCTTCCCCGCTCCCCTGCACATCTTGGATGCAGACCCAACTCCAAAGCCAGCTCTCCAAGTGGAGGCCAGATGAAGGAAGGTGGACAGGGCATCCCAAGTGCTAGAGTTGGGGTGACTTTCAGGTTGGACCTCAGATCACCCCAGCATCTTCTTTTGCTTTTCTCCACCTCGGAGTAACAAGGCAGCCTCCTTACTGGAGAAAACAGAGGATAAGACTGTGGGACAAACTTCCGGATCTCCAGTGTGGCAGGAGGGAAAATGAGTAGGATGAGGGGCTCCATTATAGGGGCTTTCCATCTAGGGAGTGATCTTCACGTGTGTGTACATGTGTATGTGTGTGTCTGTGAAATGTGTGTTCGGGAAAATGAGCAGGAAGTTGAGGGGCTCCTTTACAGGGACTTTGCATGTAGGGAGTGATCTTTGTGTGTGTGTGTGTGTGTGTACATGTGTATGCATGTGCATTTGTGTCTATGTGTACGTGTATGTGCATATGTGTGTATGTGTGAGTATGTGCATGTGTATGTGTCCAGCCTTTGGTCATTGTCTATCAAAGGCCAGGCACGTGCCATCGTCTTGACCACTTGATCTTCACACCCACCTTTGGGTCATTGTCCCCTGGGAACAGATAAGACAGCTGAGAGATCCAGAGAGGTCAGGTGACTGGCTCACAACCACAAAGCGGCAGAAGCTGGACAGACCCTGGGTCTGTCCCGGCTCCTGGTCCAGAGTTTTCACTGTTTATTTCAAGGGAGTGTAGGAAAGAACCACCATCACCCCCACGGACCTTCACCACATGGAGCTTCACAGCGACTCTGGAGGACAGAGCAGACCCTCTGCTGTGGGTTCCTGAGACTGGAACTCTGGGTGGGACTACAAAGTCTCACCTTTCTCCTGAGGAGTGGCTGCTGGGTTCGAACTGCTGACCTTCGGGGGAAAAGCCTACAGAAGGGTGCGCATGCACTTGACTTGGTGCTGTGAAACCCAAATCACCGAATGTGCTTTATTTTTCTTACTCTCGCCCCACCTCCTTTCTGAGAGAAGCTGAAGTCGTCTCTACCCAATTCTCTCCTCCTCCCTCTCTCCCGCACCTGGTCCTTGTCAGTCCCCTGATCATCGCTGACTCTTGTTCACGGCTCGAACCAAACATCGTCCACTCCTTTTGTCTTAGGCAATGTGGGAAGAGTCAGCGAAACTTGAAAAGCAATGTCTAAGCCAAACCCAGAGTCTTCTTGCCCCAGTCCCGTTCACTCACTTGCCCTGTTTCTTTCCATGGGTGAAACAATGCAGGTCAAGGTGAGTCACCTGCTTAAAGGAGTCTTATCCTTCCATGTTCCGAGTCCACAGCCCACCAAGGTCAGAGCGGACTCCAGCAACAAAGCTTCTGGCAGGAGTGCTTCCTCCTCCGTGGGATTTTCTCACAGCCTTGGAGCTTCCCAAAACCCGATCCCAGGGGCCGCTGCTCCAGTTTCTTTTTGGACGAGGAGTGAACAGAGAGGTCCCTTTCCTTGTCCCCAAAGTCCAACTGAGTCAGAAGAACCTTTAAAAAAAAAAAAGAACTCCATAAACCCAAGGGAAAACAAAAAAGAGATCATTAGAGAAACTACAGAGAACAGAAAAGTTGACCCATCCCAAGGACAGGTCTGGGGCGTTGAGAACCTCAGTAAAGCCGGTGGGAAATTCTCTGAATTCCACATTTCTGGATCCCAAGAAAATCCCAGTCAGAGGCTTGTCTTGGGTCACGTGATCTCCTGGACAGCTTGGTGTCTTTGTCATTTCACCCCAGATTCCACTTCTCACAAGTAAATTCCAACCCTCCTCAAAATGTCCGTTTTATTTCTGGGTGTGCCTCTGTGTGAAGCTGGGCTGACCAGAGAAACAAAATCCAGAGACACTCATAGCTGTGCAAGAGAGAGCTTTATACCAAACAGTAATTGTGCGTCAATAAAACACCCCGGCCCAGTCTATATCAAGTAGAGCGGGTCAGTATTAGCCCACAAGTCTGATATTAGCTCATGAATTCCTCTGCAGACTCATACAGCATGTGCAATGATGCCAAAGGCAGGAAGATCACAGGTTGGTGAATGGGATGTCTTGTGGGTCCAATGGCAGCAGGCTTTGGGCATGGCTCCATGTGGCTTGTCAACAGGGATGTGAAGAGGGGGGAGGGAGGGAGGGAGGGAGGGAGAGAGAGAGAGAGAGAGAGAGAGAGAGAGAGAGGATTGGATTGCCTTTTCTGATGGCAGAATGGAGAGAGGAAGTTCCTAGATCCTCCTGAAAAGGCCACACCCACAAAGAGGGATCTTCAGGCTCTGACCTGATTGACAGACTAGACACACACACACACCCCTGTGTTCTTTTTATCAAGTTGGCATGAAACGGTGTAACTACCACTACCTCCTAAACCTCTCCTTCACCACAGCCCTCTCCCTCCCATCTGAGAGGGAAAGGGCTCACTGCCTTGTTCTTGGACAGTCATGCTCAAACAAATGCATAAATGGCAAGGTCAGGGCTGATCCCTTTGGTTCCTGGATTGGCTTGAGACGCAGGTCAGACTTGCTTCTACCCACCCTCCTTCTGGACTTATTCAAACACCAATCATGCCTACTATAGCACTCTATGTCTAGGCTGAGTTTGATCATTTGTTGCACTGATTGCATGGAAGTGACAGACAGTGTTCACAAATTATTGTTGGGGTTGGGGGTGATATTAGACAATTTAGCAGGTTACCAAAAGCCAGGATCAGAAAACATTAAAGACACAGCTATTGGTCCAAAGCGACACCTTTCCTCATCCAGAAGCCGAGTCTCTCTTTCATCTTTGGCTTCTCAGTCCTTGGTCTCTGTCTCCGTGGGCCAAGAAGCCAAGGCCCTGCTGTGCTTCACAGTCCCATAGTCTTACTATTTCCCCTCTGCTCTGTCCCACGGTCTCCATGACTTGGTCTCTGGTCTTGACCTGGTTCTTCTGCTTTGTCCCAGGGTCTTCTTGCTGCAGCCTTTGATGCCTCCACCACTTCAGACAGGAGGAAAACCTGAGGGGAAACCATAAAGACCTATGTTCGCTTACCAGAAAACAAAAACCCATTTGAAGGCCAATATGCAAATTTAAACATTTTAAAGAAAACATCTGCTTGGTCTCTCCCTGCTCAGAGGAAAGACTAGTAAAGGGAACTGGAAATCAGGTCAACAAATAGTCCAGTGTACTAGTGGAGCCCTGGAGCCTGAGCGGCCAGGACTCTGAGACCAAGAGAACTAGATGGTGCCCGGCCACCACTCCCATCTGCTCTGCAAAGCCCCGGATAGAGTGGAAGAAAATGTAAGATGGAACTCAACCCCACGCCTACTTTAAGATTTTATCCTCTACCTTTCCTGGCTGCTTGTTAATGTGGGCTTCTGTCAATCACATCCTCGGACCCACCAGCAGCAGGCAAGGAAGCGGCAGTCAAGAAATCAAAAGACGTGCCACGTCAGGCACGTCTACTCAAGGACTGCTTAAAGTGTTGATGAGCAAAGCTGTGGACTGTTACCCCAGGAGTCTTTTCAGCTGACGTCCACAGGTGTGTGGGACAGAGAAGAAAGAAGACCACAGCAGAATTGATGTATTTGCATCACGGAGTCGGCAAGGCATGTGGAAAGCACCTGAGACTGCCGGGGGACAAACAAATCTGTCTCGGAGGAAGTACAGTCAGACTGATGGTTAGAAATGAGGATGAGGGCTGAGCCCCGGTGGCGTAGTGGTTGTGCGCGGGACTGCGGTCCACTGGGACAGAGGTTCAATTTCAGCAGTGGGGCTGGGCCTCCTACTCCCACCACCGGAGAGCAGTGATGCAAAAAAAAAAAAGAAGAAGAAATGAGGATGATGAGACGTGACCTCATGTTCTTTAGAAACGCCATCAGGAGAGGCGGGTCTCTGGAAAAGGATAGTCTGCTGAGTAAAGTCAGGGGTCCAAGGAAAAGAGGGTGACCTTCAAAAGATGAGTTCAGCCACAGCCACAATGTCAGGATGGCCCGTCCCTTAGACACAGGCTGGGTAGGAGTGGGAGCCAGCTCCGTGGCTCCTCGCAGGGACGGCCGTGATAACATGGTATCTGTCACGACAGTCCTGGCGGTTCTCCACCTGCCCTCGTGACCCAATGACAGTCGTTCTTGTTTTTTCCCCCACGCACGCTGGTGACAAAGAGCTGGAAACCCCACGGACATCTCATTCCTGCTGCGTGTAATTGCTGATTTAAAAGAAGCGAGCAGGTGTTTTCTTTTCAAATTTTAAATCTGCATATTGACCTCCCAATGGGTTTTTGTTTTCTCATAAGCAAGCATATGTCTTTATGGTTTTCCCTCGCTTTTTCCTCTTGTCTGACTTGCTCTTTGCGATAAATCTGAAGGTTAACATCTGCAGACATAATTGTGATCCATAATGTGGACTTTTGGATGCTCCATTGTTCACTTGTGGGTATGTCTGCTGGGGGTGGGGTCTCTTTAAATCAGTGAAGTTTACACTCTCAAAGCTCATTGAGATGCAGTCAATTAATTTCGACCTTCTAGCCATAATCCCTCACGGCCTGTATTGTAAATTCTAGCTTCTACACTGTGCTTTCCATCCCATTTTAGAGAGGGATTCTCTGTTACAGGATTAAAGTGAGACGGGTTCTGAGTTGTCACTGTAATAGAGGGTGTGACTCAAGTCACCATCTTTGGGTTCCTTGGGGGAACGGTGTGTTGAAAAATCAACTCCTTCAGAGGACAAGGGCAGCCTTTGCCGCAGGACAAAATTCCGAAGAGAGAGAGAGAGAGAGAGAGAGAGAGAGAGAGAGAGAAAAGAAAGAGAAAGAAAGAAAGAAAGGAAGGAAGGAAGGAAGAAAGAAAGAAAGAAAGAAAGAAAGAAAGAAAGAAAGAAAGAAAGAAAGAAAGAAAGAAAGAAAGAAAGAAAAAGAAAGGATCGAAGTTGGGAGGCGCCTTTGCTTTCTGGGTGCCTGGTCTCATTCGGGCTGCCGTCGTTGCCCCGGGAGACCAGGAAACGCTGTGGGCTGAGCGTCTTGTTTCTATGGAAACGACAACATGGCCGCGGTGTGACTTGGTCCCTGTGAGCTGCGCGGTTGGCCCAGGAGGGTATGGGGAGCTGGCTTCTCAGGGAAGCTGAGGCCGGGCGGGTTCCCTCTGTGTCTTTCGGGAGCCTTGTGGGGCTGAGACTTGGGCTGGGGGAATCAGATGGGATCCCGACGAGAGGGTTTAAGGCCAGCCCCGAGTCTATGTTGTGCCCCACTTCATGCTGCCCGTCTAGTCCAACTTGGCGAAGACCCTCCACCTTTTCCACTGGCCGTCTCAGGAATTTTTGTAGACAGGAAATTAAGCCAGTAAAGGAAGCTGATGTATATAAATATAAATATATACACTGATTTTTTTTTTTTTTTTGGTCATCACTGCCTCTGGTGGTCGTGGGCTGTACACTGGATTTTAAAAATCCTACTTGCCCGCTGAGCCCTGGTGGCATAGTGGTTGTGTGCAGGACTGCAGCCCACAGGGTTGACGGTTCAAGTACAGCAGCAGCTCTTCAGGAGCAAGGCTGGGCTTCCTACTCCCACCAGGGCAGTGATACCACACACACACACACACACACACACACACACACACACACAAATCCCATTTGCCCAGTCCCTGCACAATGATTGCAGACATCCAAGTCACTGGAAGCGATGCGGACCAGGGTGGAGACTTTGATTCTTGATTGCAGTGGCCTAGGTTTGTCTGCTGCTTTTCAAATCCGCGCCCCATCCCAGCGACGTCATCAGTTTCTGAAGTAGTCAGGATACTCACTCGTTTTACCGGTAGGGAGATTGGGACCTTGGGCAGGCAGAGGGACGTGCCTTTCTCAACAGTGAGTTGATGCTAGACTCCGAGGCTCGGGCTCCAGTCGGACCAGCTTTTTATTCCTTGGCCTCTTGTCTCTTGTGTGCCCTCTTTTCTGTCATTCTCTGTGTTCACTGGAGACTTTTCAGAGCGGCCGGGGGAGGGGCTCTGGCATCTGAGATTCATGAGACGGGACAGGGCTGCCAGGCCTTCCAGAAGCAGTGAAATAGAAGACCGCCCCCCTCCTCTGTCTTCCCAGCTTGCATTTCTTGATTGCATCTGGACAGCCGCTACCCCATCCAAGGTGGAGGACCTGATTGTCCTGGTGCACAGTAGGCACTCGGCGAATGAATGAATGAATGAATGAAGACAAGCTTCCTCCAGAGACTTTGGAGGTGTTGACCATTAGGCAACGTGTATCGGCAGAATCTTTTGCTCTGGATGGGGGCCAGGGAGGGTCTGGTCGAGAGACTGATGCAAGGAGTGGCCATGAAAGGGTTGACACATGTCTGCTGGTCAGACTCCTCGCGGTCCCGGGTAGGACCCTCAGAAAGAGGTGCCTCCCAGACTCAAGGATCCTTTCCGACCGAGCCAAAGGCAGTGCACAGCCACTCGTAAACCATCTCCAGGTTGGAAATGACAGCCTTGCCATGGCGCCGGGCAGAAGATAAATCCCCAGGCCGCGTCTGTAGAAAGTGTTGCTGCTTTTGAGATTGGTGCTTCGAGCGTGGGGAGAAGAGACTGAAAAACACACAGACAGTGCCATCCGTGTCGCTTACTTGGGCCGAGCTCCTCACACGTGGTCAGGGTGAGATGGCTGGGTGTTGGGGGGAAGAGTAGGACGCGTGCCATATTTCCAGGGCTTGATCTGAAACAAAAGCATGTGCACTGGGAGTTTATATAGGAGGGGATCCTCCCCCCTCACCCCCCCCCAAAAAAAGCCTGGGGCCCAGTTCTGCTGGCGGAGCTTTGGTTGGTCGTATGTTTCCCACTAGATGAGCAAGATTGGCAAGTGTGAAGTATGATGGAGAGTATTTGAAGGTGATGAGATTGCCTTGTGAAAACAAAGAGCTTTGGGGGGGATCCAATTTGGGGTGGGGTACCCTCTCGTATTCATGTTAAGAGAGTCGTAGTTCCAGTCTGTTGGGTTGCGTAAAATACACCAGGGCAGTTCATTACTTACCCCCCCCCCCCGTTCGTTTTCGCCTTTTGTAGGAACTTCCACGAACCCTTCAAGCACTTCTGATTGCGGCTAGGGCTTTGGGCTTTATCGGGTGCGGGGCAGTGCTCTGCTGTGTGGTCCCTGGGAAATGCTTCCCCAGGGACTGGAGAGGGAGATCAGAGCTGAACCTTTCACAGAGCCTTGTCGGAGGGTCTGCTGTGAAACCACCCCCCCCCCCAACTGCAGGAGGTCTGTGTCTGAGCCCTGGTATCTGCTTCCAGCTACGAAACACACGGATCCATCATCTCGGCGAATCTGTCCTGGGAACCCGGACGTCAGGTTGGGTGTGGCTGGAAGAGACCCAGGAGCTCAGGAAGCCCATCCACTTCTCCTTCAGCCCCCCTTCAGTCCTCCCAAGACGTGCGCTGAGGAACACGTGGAGAGCCATCTCCTGACCGAGGTGATGGAGGTTTCAGCAGCGCCCCCGGGGCCCTGGCTGCGTGGTGCCAGCTCTGGTTGTCAGCCTCGAGGAACGTGGTTGGGGGGCAGGAGGGGGTGTCCCCAAGCCCCTCTTCCTAAATGCCTTTCCGGAGAGGTGAGTCTCCAGGTCCCAGGCAAAGCCCTGGACCTTGTCTGCCACCTCCTACCTCGCAGTGCCAGAGCTGGGAGCAGGCGCTCTCCTCCATGGTAGGGACGGTCCTGCTGGGTCTGCTCCACTGCATGTTCCTTTCCTGTGCCCTTCCCAGCACATTGGGGGTGTGTCCCAGTTCCAAAAGGGGGCCAGGACCTGGCCGGAACTCCCGGTGTTACTGGCACAGCACTGCCCTTGAACGTGTCTTCTAGGCGGCCTGATGTTCCGGGAGAGCAGGAACCGTGCCACGACCTCCGAGTCGTGTCCGAGCACCTGCACCACGACTGCGGCCGCTCTCAATAACAGCAATATGGTTCTCAGCAGCGGCGGTGGCGGCGGCGGAGGCAGTGGCAGTGACAAGGACAGCAGCAGTGGCGACAACTGCCGCCACCTCTGTATGAAGTCACCTTCAGGGCGGGGGCAGCAGGGCAGCGGGGTAGGAATCTGAGAGGGCCTAGCCTCCCTGTCTAAGCCCGGCACTGTCCCCTGCATGGTCTGGGGGCGGTGGGACCCTAGGGCGGAGTGGGTCTGGGGTTGCGAGGGTAGCCGGTATGTCTCTCTTCTCCCGAAGGGTCCTTTGGACCTGGGCCCTGGAAGACTCTGTGTGGTTTGTCCTTTCTGGATCTCTCTGTGTGACAGCATGGGGGTGTGCAGGGAGGGGGTGCATAGGTGGTCTATGATGTACAGCTTCGTATGTAGGTCTGGATGTGAGGGTGGTCATGTTGGCTTCACCATGGACTGGGAATCATGTTTGGGAAGTATCTCATGGCTCCAGCCGTGGCACCCTGGGTCCATTAGCCCTCAGGCCCACGCCTTCCTTCCCTGCCTCTGTCGTGAGCTCGGAGCAGTGGGACATGGGAAGAAGAGAGAAACACAGTAGCCCTTACCCGCCCTCTCTGCTCTAGGCAATGTCTTGGGGGGGTGGGGCTCGTGGATGTGACTCATCCCTGCCCCTCGGGACCCTAGGTGTGAAGGCAGGTTCTGGAAGTCCTTCACTTCCGGCTTCCCTCACTAGGCCCTGTTTGCGACATTGAATCCCCTCGTGTAAGCCCCTCGAGGGGTGTCTCTTATTTCGGTTGGACCTTCTGGTGTTGCCTTTTGCATTCCAGTCATGCTTGGCATGTTTCTTTCTTTCTTTTTTTAAAAAATCATTTTATTGGGGGCTCATGCAACTCATATCACAATCAATACATACATCTATTGTAGGCAAAGCACATGTGTACATTTGTTGTCATCATCCTCAAAACATTTGCCTTCTACTTAAGCGCTTGGTATTAGCTTTTCATATTTCCCTACCCTCCCCACTTCCTCCTCCCTCATGAACCCTCCATAACTTATAATTATTTTGTCACTGTCCGATGTCTCCCTTCACCTGCTTCCCTGTTGTCCGTACCCCAGGGTAGATTATATGTAGATTCTTGTAATCGATTCCCCCTTTCTACCCCACCTTCCCTCCACCCTCCTGGTATCGCCACTCTCACCACTGGTCCTGAAGGGATCATCTGTCTTGGATTCCCCATGTTTCCGGTTCCTCTCTGTACCAGTGTACATCCCCTAGTCTAGTCAGATTTGTAAGGTAGAATTGGGATCATAATGGTGGGGGGCGGGCAGCAAACATCGAAGAACTAGAGGAAAGTCACATATTTCATTGTTGCTACACTGTACCCTGACTGGCTCATCTCCTCCCCACGTCCCTTCTGTAAGGGGATGTTGCTTCACTTACAGATGGTCGTTGGGTCCCCAATCTGTACTCCCCCTCATTTATAATGATATAAGTTTTAGTCTTTGATGCCTGACATCTGATTCCTTCAACACCCTGTGGTCACGCAGGTTTGTGTGCTTCTTCCATGTGGGTTTTGTTGCTTCTAAGTTAAATGGCCGCTTGTTTACTTTCAAGCCTTTAAGACCCCAGACGCTATGTGCTGTTTTGTTTTGTTTTTGGGGCATCACTGCCCTCAGGTGGTGGGAGTAGGAGGCCCAGCCTTTGCTCCATGGAGCTGGAATCGAACCTCCATCCCAGTGGGCCGCAGTCCTGCGCACAACCACTACACCACCGGGGCTCAGCCTGCTATATCTTTTATATCACCGGGCACCCTCAGCTTTCTCCACCACATTTGCTCATGCACACCTTTGTCTTCGGCGATCATGTCAGGAAGGTGGGCATGCATGTTCCTTTCTAAAACGTGGTGCAAAGACAGCCGACAGAGCCGTCAGCCCAGCAGCAAGCAGTTTCCACGCAGACAGCGGAGCGACATCAATCGCTTGCTTCCTGGGGTGCCTTTTCCCAAGTTGTTCTGCCCCCAGGCACATCCAGCACAAGGCTTCTGACCTAAGCCAAACCCTTCCTTGCTCCAATCCCTGACCACCTGTGGCCTTTCTGTCTCTGCCCGCTTCCAAGGACCACTGTCCTTGGAGGGGTAGGCGCTCCAAGAGAGAAGGGCATGTTGGTTTTGTCCACCACTGGAATCGCGGCAGCTAGAAGAGTGGGTGGTCAATAAAGGTTCATGGAGTGAATGAGGACACACTTGTGCGGTGGGGACCCAAGGCCCACCTGTGGGTCATTGGACACCCTCTCACAGGGGAGTCGTGGGGAGGGGACAAGCTGGTGAGGCGCCGTGAGGTGGCAATGAAGCATACAACTTTCCTCTAGTTCCTGAAGGTTTCCTCCCTCCAACTGTCATGGTCCCAGTTCTACCTTACTGTGGAGATGAGAAATGGAAATGCTGGGAACCCAGCACAGATGAACCCCTTGGGGCCAGTAGTAGGAGTGGAGATACTGGATGGGTGGAGGAAAAGTGGGGTAGAGAGTGGGGGCCAACTTCGGGGATCTACACATAGCCTCCTACCAGGGGACAGACACTGGGGGAGAAGGTAAGGGGAGACAACGAGCAGTGTAAGTTAAGACAAAACAGTTTATAGAGTTTTGAGAGTTGGTGGGAGAGTGGGGAGCAAGGACGGAGGGGAAGGGATGGGAGGCTGATATCAGGGGCTCGGATGGAAGGGTGGAGGTTCGGAGAACGATGACAGCTGCAGGCATGTGACAAAGCATGACACAATATATGCATTTATGTATTGTGAGAAATGATGTATGAACCCCCAATAAAATTATTTTTTTTAAAAAGCCACAACCAGGGGCTGAGCCCCCGTGGCGTAGTGGTTGTGCGCGGGACTGCGGCCCACTGGGACGGAGGTTCAATTCCAGCAGTGGGGCTGGACCTCCTACTCCCACCAGCGGAGAGCAGTGATGCCCCCCCAAAAAAACAAAAAAACAAAACAAAACAAAAGCCACAACCAGCCCAGGGGATGCTACGGCAGCCAGGGAATTGAACCTGCCTAGCACCTGCTCTCCTGAAAGGGGCAAAGCACCCGCTTCCGTGCCCCTACCACCTGCCTGCACCCAGGTCTCGGGCCCCTCCCTCCTTTCCTCAGATCCAGAGAGCTTAGGGGGCCACCTGTGAAGCAATCAGGAGGGACAGCCCAGCACTCTGAGGGGCGCTGGAAGACAACAGGGGGTGGGACTCCCTCACAGGCAAAGGGGCTGTGCCCTCTTTTCTGCCAGCCCAGTTTGGGGGAGGGAAAGGTGGAGCATCCCTGCAGTCTGGACAAGCGGCTAGGATACAGGGGTCCAGCTGGGAGAAGCTGTGCCCCAGGGAGGGAGGGAGGGAGGCGGGATGGGGTGGGGGATGGGGTTATAGTAATCAGTCTCTAACACAGCATCACGGGTTCAAGAGGCGCAATTGTGCAGCACTAATTAAAGATTACGGTCCAGTCACAGAAACGATGAGAGACAGAAGTAATGGAGTCAGACACCTTCCATGGTAGCAGGCTTACCTCAGCCCACTTGGTGGTCCACATGGAGTGAGAGAGAATGAGAACAGAGGAGGAGAGGCCCTGAGGAGGGGAAACAGGGAGGAGAGGGAGAGGAGTTGAGGGAGGAGAGGCGGTCAAGAGAGAGAGTCCCTTTACTCTCACCAAGCCTCACATATCTTTTGGGAGCTTGCAAGCCCTTCATGACAGGTCAGGACATACGTCACAGCAAAGGGTTATCCGCTAGGTTATACAGCTATGAGAGGGACGATCTTAGAGGCACACACGTCATAGGAAAGGGAGGTGGTAGGGTCCCCATGTGATGAGGGCAGACCCCAGATCCATGGTGGGGGCCTCACCTTGATTGCCTTTGGGCTGGAGACTTGAGCTCAAGCTTTCAGGGGAAGTGACCCCTTGTCCTGACAGCAGGGAGTCAGCCTCTGGAGAGCTGGAGCCTTTAGGGAGGCTGTCCTCTGAGCTTCTGACCTCCCACCAAATGCTGGCAAATAGTGACTACTGTTTTGGAGGCGATGGAATGGTGGGAAAGTCTTCTCTTTATCCGACAGGGGGTGGGGCTGAGGAACCTGAGGGCAGACTGAAAACCTGAAGAGGTCGGGCAGGCCTGTGTTTTGTGCGTCGGATGGAGTTGCTGGAGGGAGCGGCGTCCCGTGGGGAAGGGACTTTGGTTGGAAGGGTATTTCACGGGGTTTAACAGATTCCATCCGGCTGTAGGGCCTGCACACGCCTCACCTTCTCTTCGACTTTGACTCCCCCCCCCCCCCCCCCCCCCCCCCCCCCCCCCCCCCCCCCCCCCCCCCCCCCCCGGCTAATAGGCCCTCTCCTCTCCCTTCCTCCCTGCCAGCTGAAGCCCCCTGCCAAGCCCCCGAGAGTGCAGAAGTACGTGTCCAAGGAGCAGGGCCACGTGAGGAGGATGGTGGCCTGGGGCATCGAGTTCGCCGAGGAGCTGCACTGGAAGGGCTGGGAGCTAGGGAAGGAGATGACTCGGAACCTGGCTCTGAAAAACCGCTCCCTGAAGCTCCAGAAGATCAAGTACAGGTACGGAGGAGTCGGCAGGTCCCGCCCTCCGCCTTTCCTCCCCTGCCCTGACACCCCCTGCCCCTCCCACGACACTGTCTGCTTTTCAACTGGAAGCCGTCGCTTATTGCAATGGAGTTGGTTCTAGCACTGGCAGCTGCGGCAGCGGCAGCAGTAGCTATGCAGGGGGAGGAGAGAGACCAGGCAAGCTACTCTCAGGAAAAGCCACAGGCTACCCAGACCAGGCCCACCGGCGCGAGGTGAAGCCGACAGGCGACGTTGCCAGGGGAGAAATGCCGTCTGATTTGGGACAGCGCCTTCCCGAGACCTCTGAGTGAGCGGTTTGTTGGCAGTGTGCGTTCTCCCACTCTCTTCTCCTTTGAAATTGTCTTGGCTCTCAAGTCATTGGACGGTGGCGCTGGTGAAAGTTCCCGAAAGTGCCTAGGACCGCCAAGAGAGTCAGCCTCTGTCTGGGGAGAAGACCCGCCAGAAGGCTCCTGAGAGGCAAGGGCGGCCAGACTTCATCTCCTGAACTTTGGACACCTTGTCAGGCGTTGCCCAGCACCTCCTCCCCCTGTGAACTCCAAATATAAGCAGAGGAATGGATGCGTTTGCATCAGGGTCTTGGTGGGGGGTACCAAAACGCTTGTGATTGCTGGAGGAACACTCCCATCTAAGAAGAAGTGCCACCAGCAGGCCCCGTAGAGGTGAGGATAGCGAAGCTGCATCCGGAGTCCCTCGGACACGGTCTTAGGAGAGACCAGTCCCTAGGAGAGGACATCGCATTCAGTAAAGCGGAAGATCAGCCACAAAGAAGAAGGCCATCGAGAAGCTGGCGGGGCACCGTGGCTCCGGCTATGGGGGCAAATGCACCAGCTTTGGTCCGAGTGGGGCAGGGACCGGGCAGCGTCTTGCGCGGTGGTGCACCGGGTCACTGTGGGTCAGAACCAGCTGGAGGGCATCAAACAGCAGCAGCAGGGGAAAGACCAGGCAGGGCCCTTCTGCCCCAGCCCACAAGGTCATGGACTCAACAACACGCAGCAGCCACAACCATGGAACTTCGCTGTGGTTCTTGAATCCGTCGTAGTCAGTGATTATCTCCTTAGGGCTATGAGTATTTCCAAGGACTTGAGATGAAGTCGTGACTTCATCTGGCGGTGTCGTGAGTTGCACATAGGGCTGCTAACCCCCAAAAGTCAGCTGTTCAACACCACTAGCCACTCCTTGGAAGAAAGATGAGGCTTTCTGTTCCCGTAAAGATTCACAGTCTTGAAACACGCCTCCCTCCCCCCAAGGGCAGTTCCACTCTGCCCTACAGGGTCTCTGAGGCAGCATGGACTGGATGGCAGTTGAGGATCGTTGAACATGACTGTTTCATTGAAATGTTAGCCCTTACGGGTATGGAGTCATGGAGAGGATCCTTTGACTGGGCGCAGTTTTAAAGTCAAGCATTTTGAGTTGCGACCCACCCTGGGACTCCTGCTCTGCTGAGATCTCTGCAGAGGCATCCTGGCACCTCCATGCTCAGCGCTGACTTCTCGCAGCTCACAGATTCTGTTTCATGAAGGTCATCCCTCCCCACCACTCTCCCTACCGCCCACCTCGCCGAGCAGAGGGGTCCATGCGGCTGCTTTGCCCTAAACCCATTGGTTCGGTGCTCTGAGGAGTCCGAGAGAGGGGCCGGGGCCGGTAGGGGGCCCAGTGAGTCCTGATGGTGCCATAGTTGCTCAGCTGCTGATCGAGAGGTTGATGGTTCAAGCCCACCCAACGATTCCTCGGGAGAAAGACCTGCTTCCTTTAAGACGACAGTCGGGAAAACCCATCTGGGGCAGCTCTACTCTCTCACATGCAGACACGGGGTCACTCAGAGTTGGTGCTGATTGAACAGCACAGCAGAACCCAGCAATCACGGGGCCTGAGCCAGGAGGTGGGGGAGAGGTCACGAGGTGAGCTCCCCTGTGGTGCCTCCTCCCTGGCACCCTGGTCAGTCAGAGAGGCTGCCCGCCATCTTCTCTCCCCCTCTGGCTGCCTCCCTCGGCCCTGCTCCTGAGCTGCGCCTCCCCGGCTGTCTCCCGCAGGCCTCCCAAGACCAAGTTCTTCTACACCGTTATCCCTCAGCCCATTTTACTGAGCCCAGGCATCACCTTCAACCTCCCCATCTTCTTTCGGCCTCTGGAGGAGGTAGGGGGTCTGCCACAGCTGGCAGAGGTGGGAGGCACACGAGCCCAGAGACTGAGCAGGGCAGCAGCCCACCACCAATGCGTTCTGCCTCCCGAGAGGCCCTGGAAAGGGGCTCGGACCCGAATCTCACAGAGACAGGGGCAGTGTCGAGGCCGTGGTACCTACTGTACAAGCCCCAGATGCCTAGGCCTCTTCCTGTGCCCCCAAAGGTTCCCCAGAGCAGGACCTGTATTGGAGATCAGGAGGGTGTTCCCACCCCGCCCAGCCCCTCCAGCACGGATCATGGTGTGGGAGTGGCTGAGGCAGGCGTGGGGGGGCGTGTTCCCTGATCAGTGCCTGCCTCCATCCCCCCCACTCCCTGCCCCTGCCCTGCTCTGGACCCTGCAGAAGGAGTACATGGACCAGCTGTGGTTCGAGAAGGCGGAGGGCGAGTTCTGTGTGGACCTGAGGGCCTTGCTGCCCCGCCACAGACTGATCTGCCCCGAATTCCTGAAGCTGCCCATGTGCGCTGTGGGGGACATGGTCGAGGCCTGGTTCTGCCTGGCCAATGTGGGGTGAGGACCGAGGCTGAGCCTCACTCCCTCTCGAAGTAAGGGGTGTCCGGAGGGGACAGTTGGGTTGGGGAGAATGCTGTGGCCATCCTAAAGTTAACAGTGGCCAGCGCAGCACAGGAGCTCTGACTACCCCCAATCTCCCCCGCCCCCTAGGGACCTGACCACCTTCTTCAACTGGGAGTTCGCCAACCCATTCCAGATACAGCCCGCCACAGGGCAACTGGAGCCAGGTCAGACCTGTCAGGCCAAGGTGACCTACCATCCACTCAAGGCTGTCACCCACGAGATGCTGGCTGTGTGCTGGTTTGGGGGCAAATACAAGGAGTGTACCAGCATCCAGCTGGAGGCTGTGGGTGAGGCCCCCCCTTGCCCATCTCAACCAGTCACAGCCTCCTGGATCCCAAAGCTTCATCGGGCCCCACCTCCTGCCCTGGCCCCCCTCGGGCCTGCCCTCCCCTTAGCCCTGCTGGTACTGCCTGCCTTGGGGTGACAGGCAAGGCTTTCCTGGGCAACATTTACCTTCTGCAGAGAACTGTCTGGCTGGGATCCCAAAGAATCTGGAAGCCCCTCTCCCCCACCCCCACAAACCCCTATCCTTCCCCAGCCAAGTGTGCCCAGCTGGTGGTGACCCTAAAGCAGAAGCGACCTGAGGACCAGGACACGGAGGGCTGCCAGAAGGTGCTGTACTTTGGTTCCGTCCCTGTGGGCTGCACCGCCGAGAGGCAGATCGAGCTGTTTAACCCTTCCATGGTAGGCGCTCCTACCCGTTCCCCAGTCCCCAGCCCCCGTACAGAAGACCCTGCAGCCCCAGGCCTCCTGGATGGAGCCCATGCCTGTGAATGCTTCTCTCCTAGTAGCTAGGCCGTCCCCCAAGCCAGAGTACCCCACAAGGACCATGGTCAGTGGGTCTCCTCAATGAGGAGAAAAGGGGCCTCCTGCAGGCTCTCAGCCACACACCCATGGGTTGGCGGTTAAAGCCCACTCATTGGCAACAGAAAACACCCCCGGCATCTTCTTCACTAAAGACCCTGGGACTTTTTTGGTGGTGGGGGGGGGCATCACTGCAATCCGGTGGTGGGAGTAGGAGGCCCAGCCCCACTGCTGGAATTGAACCTCCGTCCCAGTGGGCTGCAGTCCCACGCACAGTCATTACACCACCGGGGCTCAACCCCTTGGGATTTTTTTTTAAAAAAAAGACCCGCTGAGCCCTGGTGGCCTAGTGGTTGTACGCAGGACTGCGGCCCACTGGGTTGGAGGTTCAAATCCAGCAGCAAGGCTGGGTCCCCTACTCCCACCACCAGAGGGCAATGATGCCCCCCCCCCCAAAAAAAAGAAAAAGACCCTGGGACTTAATTCTGCTCCAAATGGGCAACTGGATTGGTGTTTGGGTTCCCACGCCCGGAACATGGGGCCTTCCTTCTTCATGGCCTGAGGAGGAGCACAAGCCAGGGTCCGGGTCCTGGGCCCTGACTTCCCTGCCCCCCACCTGGGCCCCACAGGTGAGTGCCCCCTTCCGGATCGAAGTGGTCCCAGACATGGTGATCAAAGACCAGGCCTTCTTTT
>PVJH01013761.1:0-59103 GCA_004026705.1 Nesogale talazaci
AAAAATCTCTGTGGCAGGACTGAACTAGCCAGTGAGACTGGAGCTCTGTAGATCTGGAAGAAGGCAGGGCATGAGCTTAAAAATATAGATTAGACAAAATCACGTAGCACTTAGGGTCTTAGTTAAACATTGAGATTTTACCCTTAAAGCAGTAAAAAAACACTATAAATATATGTACATAGATCAATTTCCCTCTCATTATATATAGATATAGTTATATATTACATGCCTGTCCTTTGTCTCCTAGTTCTTTCCTCTATTTTCTTTTACTTTCCTCTTGTCCCACTATCATGTTCTTCCTTCATTCAGGTTTCAGTCATTCCTCCAGTTCAGTTGCCCTTGATTAAGCCCCACCAGGCATCCTACACCCTTCTCTCCTTCAATTTGGTATCACTTGTTGTTCCCTTGTCCCTGGGTTGGTTTATAACTCCCTTCCGTTCTCCTACTCCCCTCCTCCCTTATTCCCCCAGAACTGTTGGTCCCATTGTTTTCTTCTCTGAATTGTTTATTATACCTATCTTATCTAGATAGGTATGCAGAGGCAATAATAAGCACACACACATATAAAAAAAAGCGCCAAACAAAACAAACAAAAAAAATAAAATAGCAACAGCAGCGACACACACACACACACACACACACAGAAAAATCTTATATATAGTTCCAGGTCTGTTTGTTGACCTTTGTTGACCTTTTCCAGTCTAGTCTGATAGAGTGCCATGCTCTAGCCCCAAAGGAGATTTTTGGCAATCTCGGGGGGCATCCTTGCTTTGCTCCCCTTGATGCTTTGTTGCACATCCTTAGTGTTTTGCACCAGTGTGATGGGGTCAGATCAGGCACAACTTCTGCAGTTTCTCCAGTGTTGTACCAGTAGTGCTATGGGCTGGTGAGGGACGTCATGTCCTGTGGTGGGGCTGGCCCTATGCTCCTCTCTGTGCACTGGCTGCTCTGAGCAGGAATATCATCCTCGGGGCTTGGTGGGCCAGGGTGTGTTCCACTCTCTCTCCTTTCCTCTTCATTTGTCCCTGTGTGATCAGTCATGCCTCTCTCCCTGAGCTGCAGCTCCAGTGCTGCCCCCTTCAGTGCATTCCTGTGAAGCAGCGCGCCCACGGAGTTGGAATTGGGGCCAGCCCTGCAGACCTCTCTAACAGTTCCCTGCTACATGTGGTATTCATGTCTTGGCACACTGGGTTAAATCCTGGTCACTCTCTTCCTCTCCTGTGAAGGCATGAACAATACCCTCCCCTTGGGTGGGTTAGCTTCCTGCTCCCCACATACCCATGTGTTTTTGTTTCTTCTCTTACTTTTTCTTTCCTATTTAGTTGGCTGCCATATGTATCCCTGGGTTGGGTTGGCCGCTGCCATAGTACTTGGACCTCATCCTAGGGATGTATGTATATAGTAGCTTTATCTCAGTGGACTTACGTTGTACTTGTCCTTTTGTTCTCAGCCTACTTCACTTGGCATAATTTCCTCCCATTTTTCTCATGTGGCAATGTGCTTCATGAGTTCATCGCTGCTTTTTAGGGACACATAGTACTCCATTGTATGTATGTACCACAGTCGATGGACATTTGGATTGTTTCCAACTCCTTGCAATTGTGAACTGCACTGCAATGAACATTGGGGCACAGATATCTGGCTGTGGTTTGTTTCTTGCCTTTTCTGGGTTTATATCCAATAGGGAGATTGCTGGGTCATATGATAGCTCAATTTCCATCTATTTTAGATATTGCCAAATCAATTTCCATAATGACTGTACATACGTTTCTAGGTATATTTCAAAAGGGGTTGTGCAAATGCATTGTTAAAAGTGAGAAATAAAAGAGAAAGGAAGGTAGTAAGGCTGATTCCTATGTTTGATTTTCATTTTCATCTCAGCAAGTGGAATGGGAGCACCATCTTACAGGGCTTGAAGGGTTCATTTTGGGTGGGTTTATTTTGAACTGCTTACGAGGCATTTGGCCAAGTTATCCAGAGAAACAAATTCATGACACTCACCTATGTGTAAGAAGGAGCTTTATATCAAGAAGTTATTATATCTCAAGAAGGCATCCCACTCCAGCCCAGCCCAAGTCCATACTAGTTCATAAGTCCCTTTTCAGACCTATGTAGTCACATTCTGGTCACATAGAATGATGAACTAGGAAGCAGAAGGTCACAGGTCAGTGGGTTCAGGGTCACCTAGATTCAAGGGTTGGCCGAAGCGTGGCAGGATTGCTGAGAGCTCTCGGGATCTGATCGCCCACATGGGGCCACTCTTGGGGGCAGACACAGAGTCCTGGTGAAGTTCCAGTAAGGAGAAAGGTGAAGTGGCAGTGAGAGAAGCAATTGCTAAAGTCCCTCATTCTTATATCAAAGATCAGATCCCCAAGGAAATATCTTCAAAGTACCATTTAATTGATATGTTTGGCTCCACCCAGAGTGTCTGGTTGATATAAAAATCATCCAAGTGGAGAAATTCAGTTGATACTTGTGCATGTGAGCTCTAAAGGAGGACAGTCTAAAGGTAAACATGTAGGGAGCATCGATATTTTTAAGGAACTTAAAAAAATAAAAAAGGAACTTAAGCCAATAGGTCTAACAGAATCATCTAGGGAGAGTAAATAGAGAAGATAGAAGGTCCAATGATAGACTTTAAAAGTTTGGAAGAAAAGGAAAAGCCAGCATGGAAGAGGGCTGAAAAGAGGTTCCCGTAAAGAAAGAGAAGAAGCAAGAGTACAGACATTCCTCAGAGTCAAAAAAAATCTGGACTGATGTAAGTATATTCATTTGTAGGTAGTCTACTGATTTCTCGTCCTGTCTTATCTGGATTCGTAGTCCTGGCAGTGGCCCTGAATTTGACTAACTCCAAATCTTAGCTCACTTACGAGGTGGTACTCTGGGTGCCTTCTCTGCTCTCAGTCTCCTTATCATTACCCACCCCACCCTCAAATCAAGTCGAAAAACTTTGCTGCCCACATCATGCTTTCTCCATGACCACCGTCCCAGCCTCTGTACTTACCTGAAGACTGGCATAAGCAGAAGGAAGGAACTGGTCAGAGAGAGGACCCTGTGTTAGTGAGGTCTGTCCAGACTCCAGCTTTAATGAGCTTTGGTCCTACTTGGGAAACTTCTTAGGAACATGAATGATAGATGTATTCCTGCATAGTGGTCAGAGTTTAGAGTCAGATCGCTTAGGATCAAATCCCAGATCTACCAGAGCCAGCTGTGTGGTCTTGTGTAAATGACTTCATCTATATTCCCTCATCTTCAACTGGGGTACGAGTCAACTGACATGATGACTGTGAAGATTCCATGAGTTAGAAGATATCAAGTTCTTAGAGCAGTGCTCACTCACCCCAAAGCACCATTTTCATTTAATAATTGAGATTTTAAAATGGACTCTTATGGTCAAAGTCAATGACTGTAAGAGTTAAAGCCAATTTTGGAGCTCAGGTGTGTTGGACTGTGTATTGGTCTAGCCTCCACAACTGATAGGGTCCTTAGGATCGACTATGTAATTCAAAGGAAAAATTAAAGAGACAACATACAAAGCATGCAAGACCTCATCTCATCCATGGAGTCTGGCACCCGAGAAAGAGTTACTATATTCTCCAACAGGCTTAGAGAACCACTGGGCATGCAAACCATGCCATATGCATATGCAACAGAAGGGCTTGTGCTAGAGGCATACATGTAACAGGTAGGGGAGTTACTTGGGCATACACACGACAGGAAGTCACGTATATAACGAGATGGGTAGATCCTAGAGTTAAAATGACTACTTAAATTTTCTTGTCCCTGGACTGGCTTGACCTTTGGTGACCCTGACCTCTTCTCCAGGGTAAGAATCTATGATCAGTATCAGAGAGGAGTGGGGTGGACAATGGGGTATAGCCTTACTACTGAGCAGACATGTGCTTATAAGGGACATCTTTAAATTGGCATTATTGTGGGGGAATAACTTTTAGTTGGGAGAATCACCCCCAATTCATGAGCGTGAAGGCCTTCCTGCCCCAGAATGTGTCTCCCAGACTCTTATGTATGAATGTGGAGAATTTGTCCACATACACTCGATTCCCAGTTCTCGGTTTCTCACAGGACTGCAAATCCCAGACTCTTCAACATCTGCCTGTACTGATTCTGAGTGTCCACCAACATGCACCAAGCAGATTCCCAGGGAGCAGACACCTGTAGATGTTTCTGGATGTTTACATGCAGTGGTGTGCTGGAGCCATTCCAATGGCTTCTTTTTTTTTTTGAGGGGGGCATCACTGCCCTCTGGTGGGAGTGGGAGGCCCAGCCTTGCTCCTGGAGAGCTGCTGCTGGATTTGAACCGCCAACCCAGTGGGCCGCAGTCCCGCACACAACCACTACGCCACCGGGGCTCAGCTCTTGAGCGGCTTCTAAGAGCCAATTGTGAGAATCTCTTTCCAACTATGGTTTAAGAAGTCACATTGTGTGGCAGTCATGTGCTTATGTTAATTTTATGATTGAAATGTAGGGGTGGAGTCTATCCTGTTAATCTGGAGGTAGCCATTGAGTAGCCAATGAGGCCCCTGTACGGGCATGGTTTCCCACATCAAAGCCTTTATCCATAGTTATATCTGTGAAGACTCTTTTGTCGGGAAAAACCAGATAGTCATAAATGCTGGTGATCAAAATGTGGGAGCATCTTTTGGGGTCCTTAGTCTTTCCACCACAGAACTCCTTAATCTCTCAGTTGAAGGTGACGCATATGTGACTGGGGCTAGAGATTCAAAAGCCAACTTTCAAAGATACCTTTGAGACCTTCTGGGAAATTTTTAATACAACAGGGCATTTAGATGATAGAAAGGCTTTCTTTTAGTTTGGTAACTATGATGACAACCTCCTACATCTTTTTTGTGGGGGGCATCACTGACCTCTGGTGGGATTGGGAGGCCCAGCCATGCTCCTGGAGAGCTGCTGCTGGATTTGAACCTCCAAGCCAATGGGTCGCAGCTCCTCACTCAAACACTACATCATTGGGGCTCAGCCCCCTCCTATATCTTTATTTGATGTTTGCTTTCAAATACTGTAGGCAAAATTTCAGGGGAGAGGTGTGTATGAAACCCAATGGCAAACTAATGGATACTTCTTGATCTAGATGATAGATATGTAGAGGTAACTCGCTGTATTTTAGTAAAAGGTTCCACATTTTTCATTTTAAAAAATGACTCTCAGGCGTCAGCAACAGGCTGAGGAGACATTTGGGATGGACAGGAGGGTCCAGTCTGGTCCTTTCATGCTGCAACTCACTTCCAGGAATAGATCTCAAAAGAAAGTCAAATCTGATCATCAGTTGACGGTAAGGCGATTTCAGTACAACCCAAGATTCAGAAATTGACAGTTGTCTTAGCTCACCATCACCCCCTTCACTCCTCTCCCCTTCCTTCCACACACATCATTCAGGAATATGAGAATACACCGCAAACTATGAAATAACTAAAATGTATGATTTTGTCGGAGTTCCTGGCATGGTGTTCAGCTGCTAACTGAATTGTTTGTGGCTTGCGTTCCTTCAGAATCAACTAGTTAGCAAGCCCTGCTGCTCTGCTTCTGAAAACTCCACCATTAACAGTCCTTTAGCTCACAGTTCTGCTCTGACACACACGGGCCACCGTGAGACAGGTCAACTCCATGGCAGTGAGCAAGTCACAGATGCAATCCAAACTGGCATTTCTGAATAGACAGAGCAGTCCGTGCCTGTGGTCAGTTGAAATGCTTTGCATGCTTTCTGGAATAGAATCAAAGAACCCAAAATTCCCACACAGGCCTTTGGCACCGTGGGTGGGTTGCTGGGCAGAATCCAGTCATGACTGCCCTGTAGATGCAGGCTTGCCTCGGGTGGAATAGGCTTCTCTCTGGTCCTTCTACAGCCCTAGTGATACTGTCTGTTAAGCTTTGGACCACCTGTCAGCTGCTCCTTGGGAGAAAGCTGAAGCCATCTGCTGTGGTAAAGATTTACAGGCTTCGAAACCCTATATAAGGCGACCTAGACCTACCTTGGGAATGGAAATCACATGCTAGGGGTTTTCTAAACATGCTATGCTTCCAGCAAGCTGGCCAGGGAGCTTGTTCATCGTGCTGAAATGGACCGGGACTGCCCGAGACTGGTAATGAGTCTTCTGCTTTGGGAATCACATGGGCAGCATTGCTGAGCAGGACTGGTGGGAACGAGGTGGTTACAACAGAGGTCCTTAACTGAGGGGAGGCCTTGGACACTAGATCCAGGATATGCAAAATCCTGGAGCAGAGATATTTTCTTTTCCCATGAAATTTGGTTAATGAGGAGGCATAATGATAAATAAGGCTCTTTTGGAGAAGTCCATGGGTAAGCAAAGTGCTAACGAGCTATACTCAATTGTGCAATACATTGGATACAAATGAATCAGAAGACAGAGACTGTGAAGGATTTGATGACTAGACGTGGGCCTCAAGAAAGAGTCAAATCAAGAACGCCACTATCTTTTGGAGGCCATCGTGGTGACAGGAAGGAGCTTTGGTGGGTGGGACTTTCTCCTGGCACTGCCACCTGAGGGTGGGCTATGAGTGGAGGTGGAGCTGATGGCAGTGAATTTTAAAGTGAGTGGTCCAGGCGTGGACTCCTCAGTAATCCAGTGTAGCAGGTGGTGTGATCTCTAATTTACAGATGATAACAAAGGCAGGCAGAGAGGGAAGTCCATCAGCATAAGGAGCCAGGGTTCCAGTGTTCACCGTGGAGCAGACATCGAATCCGGGCCTGACAGACTGCACATGCCACTCTCCTTCCCCCTTCTTATCCAGACGACGAGGAGAGCGAGCCTCTTTGTTTCGATTCGCAGCTGTAACAAACTGAACCCCCACACTGTGCACTCTTTCACAGTTCTGCCCCGGGTCTGATTGGGCTAAAGGGAAGGTATTCACTGAGCTTTACATTTATAAAGCTCTTTGGAGAAGCTCCACTTCTGAAGGTCACCCCCAGCCCCTTCTTTTGGCTCATTTCCTTCCTCCATTTTCCCATGACAACAATGGTGCATTTCTTTGACCAACTGCCCAAGCGACGAGTACCTTTCTCTTTGTCCAAAGTCTGAAAAGACTCTCCACTTTTAAGACTCCTGTCACTAGACTAGGAGTCCCGGTGGTGTCATGGTTTCACATTGAACTGCCAAGCTCAAGGTTAGCAGTTTGAAACCACCAGCCACTCCACCGGAGAAAGATGTGCCTATTCACTTCCACAGAGTTTCAGCCTCAGAAGCCCGCCAAGGGCCGGTCTATGCTGTTCTGTAGGGTTTCCATCGATAGAATTGGCTCAATGCTGTGAGTTTGGTTTTCGGTTTGGTTTAATATTAACTAGGTCTATCTGCATTGATCAGGATAACCACCCCATCTCCAGACTCATAACCTCGATCACACCTGCAAAGTCTCTCTTGCCATGTCAGGTAACAGAAGCACAGATATCTTGGATTAGGGTCTGGACATGGTGAGGGACAGGATTGTGTTTGGCACAGAGAGTCATCCTGTCATTTATAGACACTTTCCCCAACCTCCTTGCAAAGGGAACATGTTGCTGATTGGAAAGGCAAGACCAACACAGGAACTTGAAGGAAAAGAAACAATGCTAGGGAAACAGAAAGAACCTGACTGGAGGGAGACATGGTTAGGCAGATGCTGCTGCACCAGTTTGTCCTAAACATACTGGACACATTCTTCAGCACAGTTAATCCCGCTTGAAGGTCAGCTCTGTATTGTCGTCGAGACGGCAGGCTACAGGGATTACCCAGGCTAAGTGCCTGACCGCATGAATAGAGGTGAGGGGTGAGTCTGCAGCTTTAAGTGCCCAATTTGGTACTAATTCTCCAAAATCCTAGAGTCAGAATTCCTGCTCTTTGTTTGTTAATAGGCTGTTTAAAATCTGCCTCTCTCTCTCTCTCTCTCTCTCTCTGCTCACCTCTCCTCCTTTACTGGTTTAGCTTATTTTATTTTTGGCAAAGAGTAACCTCTCTTCACTTAGCACCTCTTTGCTCAAAGGGTAAGCCATTTTAGTAAAGACCAATTTTATGGAAATTGCCCAAACTAAGAGGTTCATTTACGCATGAAAAAAAGTGTGAGCTGTAACAAAGTTGCTATCAAGCCAGGCAGTAAGTAGTTTAATTAAGCTCCCAAATAATCTTCATTTTTTAAAAAGTGACATCATCACTTACAACAGTTTTATGGACATATGATTCACATGTCACACAATTCGGTCACATCAAAGAGAGTTGTACAATCAACACCATGTTCCATTTTAGAACCTTTTCTTCATTCTGATCCTCATCATTATTAGCTCCCACGTGCCCCAAACCGCCCCTGCCACTCCTGTATAGAACCATTAATCTAGTTATTGTCTCTGTTGATTTATTTATCTTGGATTTCATATACATAAAAACATTTTTTTAAACTCCTAACAAGAATAACAAGTAAAACAGTTTAAAAACCTCAATCAACAAGAAAGCAGAAAATATCACTGATTCATCTGAAAGGTAATGTGACTAAAGACCTTAACATAATGCCATAAACAGTCTGAAATATGAGAGGGCTTAAAAATTTCAGAGAAATGAAAGTATATGGAATTTTTCCACTAGCTTTTGATTGACAGGGGTCAATCTCATTTCTCTTATTTTAACTGAAGGAAGATTTAGCATTTCTTGAAAGACACTCCCAAGCAAGAAAACGATAACTTAGGATCATGAAGAGTCCCATTCTTTGGGCAGCAAACCTTCAGACTAACTATAGAATTTGGGGGGGGGGGATTCTTTCTCCATTGTTTAATGATTTCATACAGAGGCGGGCTCATAAATTGTTGGGATGAGATGCTAATGAGAGGCATCGATGACAAATGAAGACCTTTCCACTTGAAGCCTATCATTTTCTCAAGAGAGCAGCCTGGTCTAATGAGCTACGTACATGACAACTGAGTGCATGCTGAAAGGAACCTATCCTCTCTGCTCCCTGGAAGAGTTCAGCATGGGCAAGTGCTTCAGGGTGCCCAGGCAAACTCAAACAAGCCTTCAACACCTACTCAAAACGGAGAGCGGCACTGAGCGCAGTACCACTGACTAGCCCGTCTATTTCTGGGATTCGGAGATGCAGGTAGGAATATGTGTGAAATAGGAAAGGGAAAAAAGAAGGAAAGATTAGGGGCTGTTGGGTCTCGTGTTCAAAGACTTCACTAAGACCTGCGTGCTGTGAAGGAGGGGGGTAAAGTTCACCTGGTGATCATGAAGACTCTTGTCTCTCAGGGAATGACCTCATGCTCCTATATTGCCTTTACAAGCTGTCTAATCCCTGAAGAAGGAAGCAGGAAGAGTGGTCACTGGTTTCAACACCCTTTGCTAATTGCCAGTTGACAAGGGGAAAGTTAGAAATTACAGAAATGTCTGGGGACGCGCCTCTGTTCTCTGCTCCTGTACACACACGCACGCACATTCACACGCACACGAGAAGACCAACAAATTGGCATGGAAAGTATCTTATTTATTAGCATCATGTTTCTGGCTATAAATCATGTTGCTATAATTATGCACAAAACAAATGAGACATGAAGTGCTGGTGATATTTGCTCTAGAACCTTTACTTACAAAACAGTTGTAAAATCTTTGGGGGACAAAAGTATTTTCATGTAGCTAGACACTGTCCTCTAAGAGAAATGCCATCTACTCACCTGCATGCCCTGCGCACCCAGATACACACACACACACACACACACACACACGAACATGCACACATATACAGGTGTATATGGATTGAGTGGAGAAAAAAAAACAGGAAGAAGGGGAAGAAAGGCCATCCACTCCTTTGAAGTCTTACTTTACTTTTTCTGCTCTCAACAATCTAGTCGTGTCTTGCTCTTTTGGAAAGCTACATTTATTGCCTTGGATATACTTAAAAAAAACAATTTTTTCAGTCCAGAATACATAAATGGTCATAAGGTTGATGTTGAAGATTCCAGTTGGTAGGCTGTGGTAACTTGCCAAGGGATGCAGAGGGAGTTTGTTTTGCTTTGCAAGGAAAACATTTTTTGACCTTGGAAATGAAATCATTTAGTCATCTATTTGTTTATGGCCAGAGACTTATGGAAGGTTCTGGGTACTTATGTTAGTGTATCTTTGAAATTCTCTAATCCACAGTGTGTGGGAAGTTACACAATTTTGGGTTTAAATATCATTCAGTATGTTCCTTATTAAGAAACCTGGTTCGACCCCCTTCCCACGACTCTCTGAGAGTCGTTTACATTGATCACACGGCCTACCGTCCATGCGACAAGGAGGGATTGTAGTCCCGAAGGGCTGAACAGCTTCTTATGGATTGATTCTTTGGGGAAAGAGGTTAATTAAAAATTCCTCCTTAATCAGGCTTCATTCAATTTTATCTCCCCCAAACAAAGACGAGTTAATTTTCCCCATTGCAAACAACATACCCCTTAATATTATGTCACGTATTTACAATTCATTTTAAGTTTTTTGAAACTACAGCAGTGCATGCAGGTCAAATCATTTAAAAGAGGCCTTCTATTGGTTTTATAGGAACCCTGGTGACTAGGCTGCGAGATGCACAAGTTCCCCAGCTACAGTCTCAGAAAATCACAAGGGCAGTTCTACCCTCTCCTTAAACACTAAGGGCTACCATGAGTCAGCCCCGACTCCATGCCGTGAGTTTAGTTTTATTGATTTTGCCATCTGCTGGACAGGCTTTGCAGCGCTGCTGTGTGACATGTTGGGCTGTTAACCGCGAGGTCAGCAGTTTAAAACCACCAGCTGCTTCTCTACTCCCCTAAAGATGGACAGTTTCAGAAACCCACAGCGGCAGGTCCACTCTGGCCCGTAGGGTTGCTGTGTGTCCACGTGGACCAGATGGCCGTGTGTGAGTTGGACAGGTTTGGAGGCGTGTAGTGCATTGAAGGTATCTTGGTGCATTGCTAACTCTTACTATTTGCCCACAAAGCCACCCCATGACTTGTCCTTTCCAGTGACCGGACAGGGAGCAAAGGCTATTGTGTGCACGGACTTCCGTGTTGGGTCTTGCCAAACGTAACGTGAAGTCTCTGGACAGTGCAAATGGTTTCGGTACTTTGCGGCTCACTGCTGTGTGGCTCTGGGTAGGTCCTTCCCTTCGCTGGGCCTGTGTTTCCTTAGGAGCAGGACCTACAGTGCAGGGCTGTGGTAACAAGGGCCGGGTCCCCTGCCTATCGCATTGATGCTCCTCCAATGGTAGCTACGGCTGTTTACAGAAGAGAAGATAAGTTGTCTTTTATAAATTAAAAAGAAGTCCTCTCATATTTCTGTGCTATTGTGTTCCAAGTTATCAGTCAGATGTGGGTTGAGTGATCTCATCAGGTAGATAAGGAGATGGTCGTTGGAAGTGCTGAAGCATACCTTTGGAAGGCAGCAGCTACAGAAGAATTCTGAAAATCTGTTTCTGGCCGCAAGGGAAAGAACACACTGCCATGCCACCTGTAGGAGATTCTTTGAGGGTTAATAATCATTTTGACAGTACCCTGGGATCTGGCATGTTGATAAAATCATCTAAGAGATTTTGCAAGAACTAAAACACTTAGCACGCTCCCTAGCGATCTGGCCATCCTCCCCTGGGTGTCTTTACACCCTTCAGATGGGTGAGAGCAGATGTCACTTGGTACTGACTTGGTCAAGCAGGTCCTGTGTCCCCATGGTGCCGTCCTTTGGTGTTCAGGTGACAGAGAAATCCAGCCATCCACAGGCAGATAGTACAGGTGGATTATGCTTAGGCTGATTTTCAGTAAGGTTTTTTTTTTTAGCTGTTTTGAGATATATGCACTTTTGACCTTGTTTGGATATCGAAGCCCTGGAGTATTCTGGGGTTTTATTCAGTAATATCACAATGCAGATGTAAATTTTCTGGTATTGAAGGGCCTTCTTGTAGATGGTTTAGGAAGAAATGGCTAAAAGCAATGCACCAGTATTTTAGCTAATGATTCCCATATTAATAAGTCAGAACATAGTTATCCATTTGCTTGAAATTATTATATATATATGGAACTCCCTCCCAAACTCATCAAACAAAAAACACTGCCAGCAAGGTGAGCCTGGCTTCTTGGGACTCTGGAAAGGCAGAGCATAACTGCCCCTTTGGGGTGCCAAGGTTGTCAATCTTGACAGGAACAGAAAGCCCCCTCTTTCTCCTGTAGAGGGGGGGGTTCAGTTCCATCTGCCAACCCGGCAGTTAGCAACCTATGGGTACCCTGACTGACCGCCAGAGCACCTTGCTTATCTGTGCAAAGAAATCTGACTTCATTAGTTCCCCCCTTGCAATTGAAGATATCTGGCAAGATGATCAGGAAGCAGTTGACCTTGAGTCCAGATGCGTATATGAGAAGCAAAGCTAAAATCAATGTAACGAGCCCATAAGAACACACACACACACGCGCGCGCACCCCATGACTGTTTTCAATGTAGATGTCTTGAAAATCCAGCTAGTCACCTCAGCACTCAGGGATTTAACGGGGACTCAGTGGTCTTCTCATTACATCTAAATGACAGTCCGGTTAAATTCTTGTCCATTTTGTATTATTTCGCATAATTATCCACATCTGAATCCTTTAAGGGTGAATTTTAATTTTGAAAGCTGCCGGCTTTCACCCAAAGCAAAGTCTCAGGAAGAAGGTGCAGGATTGGGATGGACCAATGCAGCGTCAAGTGGGGCCCTAAAATGACAAGGCTGGTTTCCTTGCCTGCACTGCCGAGTGGCTTGGAAAAGACCTCCTTCCCAGAAGCCCCTAGAGAAACGGGCACTCTTCACCCCTCCGGAGAGGGCTCCACCTCTCTGGGAATAAATGGAAAGTTCACACCAGAAATTTGAAAAGTGTCTGTGGCGGTCATGTGCTTATGTTAATTTCATGATTGAGATGTAGAGGTGGAGTCTAACCATTAATCTGGAGATAGCCATTGAGTACCAATGAGGCCTCCGTGTGGGCATGGCTTTCTCCTGAGACTTCTGGGAAATCTCACAATATTTCCCTCATGAGATGAGAAGCTATCCCCCCAGTTGTTGAGAGTTAGTCTCAGAGACAATGAACTACGGACAAGACAAGATGGCAGTGTCTGAGGAGCTGGAGGAGCCGGAGGAGAAGTCACACAGCCTTACCCTGATGGAATCAGACTTCTGAAGCTGGAGAAGCCATGTGGAGACCCCTGCCAGCGCTGAGTTGCTTCTACCACCACTGGATGCTATTGATGGACCCTAAACCCTGAAAGCAAGGAGATATGGGGAGAGCCCTGCCAGTGCCAGGATTCTGCACCCACTGACCTGTGACTTCGTGAGTTGGAAGGAGACTTTATAGACTGATATCAGCCATATGGGCTAATATCAGACTTATAAATTGGAACTGAACTGAGCTGGGATGGTTCTCAAGGTTCCACTCCTCTTGTATATCCTTATATCCATATGTATATCCATGAATTTGTTTCTACCTGGATTAACAGTGTCCTTGGCCCCTGACCCCAAAGTTTCATTTCTAGGAATGTATCATAAGTAAACTATTGAAAGTATATATACATCCACAACAATGTAACTCTTGGGCACATTTGGTGCAGTGTTTAAGAGTCTCTTCAAACTCAGAGCTGCCCTGTGGACAACAGAAGGAAACATCACGGGGCCCTCTGCCATCCTCACGGTACTTGGATGTTGGGGCTCAGTGCTGCCACCACTGTGCTAATCCAGTTTGTCCAAGGTCTTCCTCTTTTTCACCGCCCCTCTATGTTAGCAAGTGCTGTGTCCCTCTCTGGGGACCTCGCTCTCCTAGTAAGGTATCCAGAATCTGTGAGACGAAATCCTGGCTTCTAAGAACTTTCTCCCTGTGCTTTTCCCAAGACAATACAATCTGTTCTTTTAACAGTCCATAGTATCTTCAATATGCTTCACCAGCACCCTAATTCAAGGGCCTCAATTCTTCTCCTGTCTTCCTTCTTCGCCGCCCAACTTCCACATGTACGTGAGTTGATTAAAAACGCTGTGGCTTGGGGCAGGGGCCTTTTAGACCTCCAAGTGACAACCTTTCTTTTCAATGCTTGAAAGCCGTGCCCAGCAGTGTTAAGAGCAGCTGAAAATTAGAAATGACTTCAAGACCCAGCGTTAAGGATGAGTTAGATATAGCAGTGAAGCCAGAACGGAGGGGAGATTCCTCCACCATGAGAAGTGGGGTAGAGGAAGGGGGCTTTTGGAAGGGAAAGCTGCTCACTGGTAGGTTTCCAAACAGCATTGAGTTGTGAGGTGGGGAAGGGAGAGAGGGGGAGCCGATCGCAGTGATCAACACGTAACCATATGCCCCTCTACAGGGGGAGGAACCACAGAAAACATGGGGGAAGGAAGGCAGCGGTCGATGTGAGAGATGAAAATAATAACAATGTGCACTCTCTCAGGGGGTTATTAGGGTGGGGCTGAACTGATACCTACTGCTCAATAGAAAGTAATTCTCTAGAAAAGAATGAGGGCGACATAGATAATGTACAAACACGGCTGATTCAATTGATGTATGCATTGTGACAAGAGTTGTATGAGCTCCCCCAAAAATGATTTTAAAAGAAAGATGTGAGCTGGGATCGAGCCTGCTTTGTATGTAGGGGGCGAGGGGATAGGAACAGGTGCACTTAGGAATGCTTTGGATCTGATGGGGATGGTGGAAGTTTTTGCACTTACTTGCTTGTCCAGATATCCTGATTTTCCCTGCATGGAAAACTATTTTCCTAATAGAAATGTAATCAAAGGAACCTTTCTAAAGCGAGGCCATGTGGTCCTGTGACCCTTAAAATGATCTTGTCACAGGCCTCGTCCCCCTCTGTGGTTATCATAGATAATGGGTCAAACAAGATCCTGCACATGGGTCACCTCCCTGCCTCGGGGGGAGAAGGCCAGGGGCTAAGACACACGTGGGCACATGAAGGAAGCTTCCCCGCCTGTCAGGAAGCTATGTTACTGGGATCCGCTTATCAACGTCCATGGGAGCGCAATCAAGAAAGCCGAGGGAGTACCGCACCCGGCACATCTTCTACAAAAGATCTCTCTTATGTGTTAAGAAACGCAGATGTCGTTTTGAGGAGGAAAGACCTCTGGACCCCAGTGGCAGTCTTCTCTGTTGTCTCGCAGGCATGTGGAAGCAGGAGTAGGAAGCAGGGAAAGCAGCGAATCCCTGATGGACTTGGATTAGGGGTTTGATGAAGACTGTGTGCCATATGGCCCGTGGGCCACCAGAAGGGTGACAAAGGGGAACATCTGAGGGAAGAAATAGAGCCAGAATGTTCCCGAGGGAGGGAGGACGGCGAGGCATTGTGCCTTGTATGTTGGAGGGATTGTCAGGCTGGACCCTGGGAAAGAGTATCATGCTTAGAGGAGAAGAGGATCAGCCAAAGATGGATGACAGGAGGAGGACGGAGACTGCGGCTTGGAGAGTGGGCTCCACAGAGTTCCAGTGAAGGGGCAAGGGATGGGTATGGGTGGGGAGCGTGGCCCTGACCAGGCAGCATTTTGTTCCGGTACACCAGAGTCGCCAATGGCCCGAGGGCCCTGCTCAGCAATGCAGGGAAACCTGTATATCCATCCCAGCAGAAGGATCGTTTTAAAGGGCAAAAAAAAGGGGGAGGTGGGGCAATTGTTACTGGTTGGATCCAGGCCTGGTGACGGATGAAAAGCTAGACCAAGAGAGAAGGGAGAAAAAAAAATTATTAATAAAGGAAGATAGAAGGTATCCTGTACTGAACTCCCCAAAAGGGATGCTTGGCAGATAAACGTTTGGGAAAGTGCAAGAGTTAGCAGTTTTTCAAAGGCAGCTGAGAAGGTGCCGATGACTAACGTGGGAAGTGGTGGGAGGGGGGAGGGCAGGGTTCTCCTGGCTGGAAACCACCCAGTCCGCTCACACCTACCTCAGACTCCACCACACACTTGGAATGGAGTTTCAGAGTAATGGGGCACGGGGGAGGGGGAGACTAGGCGAATTCCTACTCAGAGAAATAACAGTTTGAACTGTGCACCAGAGTGCCAACGATTTACGTAGATCTTATCAGCATCGCATATTTGGTGCCTCCCAGCTATCCAGCAAGGCTCCGCCGGCCTGTCGACACCCGTCAGCCTCCCACACACCCCGGGCACCTCAACACCTCACAAAGCTCAGCCTTGGCCAAGTGGCCTCCCCTGAGCCCCGAGGAACCCAAAAGTTCTCTCCGTTAATGCGATACCGTCATACCATCCACCCCTTGGCAGGCACGAGCATCAGTTGTTCCTGCCTTCGCTCACATTCTGTGACTTCGTCGGGCTCCATGTCTGTCCGACTGAACAGGAGGGTGCTCGCTTGGGGGGAAGGCCTCGGTGGTGGAATGCGTTAGATCGCAAAGAAGAGCACGGACAGTCTCAGCAACACCGGGAGAACTCCCCGGCGTCATCCCCGCCGTTTTATCAGAGTGCACTGGGCGTTTCCACATGTACAAATAAAGTCTATGATTTTGCAAAATTACTGAGCAGGCATGAGACTTGTGGCTGGCACCCTTCTGCCCCTAGAAAGAAATCCCTCGTGATCCTGGGGCCATATGTACATGACTCCACTCTCATGAAGATTTTCAGAAGTAATTTTGCTGAAATGAAGCAAAAAGGCCTTTATTTACACTAATCACAATAATAGCCTTTACTGTATAGTTGAGCTTCTCTTATCATTGCATGTTCTCTATATGAAGCCAGTGAATGCATCTCCCTGTTTGTTTGTTCCATTCCCAGGCGGCCTTAAGTGCCTTGAAACAATTTTCTGAACAAGGATTGGATCCCATGGAAGGAGCAATGAGTATCGAAAAGGGTCCTCTTGACCAGTGAGTAAACACGATACCCTTACTCGTACATTCATCCTTGTATAATTAGTCAAAAGATGAGACCGAGACAAGGTTGGTGGTTTTTTTTTTTTTAAAACCAGGGACATAGCTACCTCTGACAAAACTGTTCATGATAAAAGGAAGTGTCTATTAATGAAAAGTATCATAGAAATTAGATTCATCTCTTCAAACCCATCTGTGGTGTCCCTCGCTTGGTTAGACTACTCGTGGAAAAGTCAGGGTTGAACTCACCACCAACACAGGAGAAGGGAAGAAAGGCCTGCCTACCTACACCCCTCAGGTTAAAATCCTAAACTGGAGGCAGCTGGCTCATTCTGCACACAGGGGTTCCCAGGAATCAGCATCTCTTCCATGGCAACAGTACACATCTGCACAGGGTAACCCAGTCATGGATATGTGTGCCTTCCCTTCGATGCCCTTGTCCACGTTTATGTCGGGTTTCTTAATGGTGCAGACGTGGCAAACCTCAGAAAGATTGCCTTTCACTTCAAGAGTACCCTGGCCTGACCATGCTCTGAGATGGACATTTTCAGTCACAGTCACGCTAAGCGGTGACCACAATGGCGGGAGAGGGAAACGAACCCCTTGGTTGCATTGTACCCTCAGCCCCCCCCACCACCCCTGCTGTGAAACTCAAGCACACGTTGCCACAAAAAAGGCTACAAAGGTAAAAAAACACAACCAGGATCATTATTTCTTAAAGCGGGCTCTTCTTGTTTTGCAAGATATGGGACTCAATCTATACTAAAGACATATATAGCGATTCTCCTTACGTAACAGAACCCACATTCTTAGAGCCGTCATCAAAGCAGGTGAGATTGTAGAGGGCCCACGGAGACATTTTTAGAATCCAAAATAAAGGGAAAGACCTCCGGACATGAAACCCAATTAGATTGCTCCTTTGGTTACAAAACCAACACAAACCCAAGAAACAAACAATAAGAATCAGCATTAGGGCATGCACATTTAAAAGGTGGAAGCATTTGGTAAACAGGCCCCGTGTTTTAGAGTTTCTAGAGATTGGCAACCATTTATAAATTAGCTTAATCCAAACCATTTCTACATGATCTCATCAGGGGACTAGCTGAACATAAATATTGTTGTTTCACTTTAAAATGTCACTTTGTGCGCTGACCTTTGAATCCTATGTGCCATCTGCTAATAAACATGTCTGGAGATGGGCAACCCTAGACCTTCAGCTCTTGTTCATGTATTAATCTTGCAGACAAGCCCAGCATCTGGGAGAGAAAGCAGACAATCACCAGGCACGCCTGGGCTCCGCTGGTCAGGACTGCAAGAAATCAAAGTCGGGCATCTAGGAGCTCCCAGCACCCACGGCTGCCACCGCATCCTTATAAACCTGTCAGCACGCATGAGGGTGTCTGTGTTCAAGGAAGCAGATGACTCATACCATTCTTTGAGTCTTACGTGAAGACAGCGCGCTATCCGAACGCAAGAGCGAATATACATGGTACTGTTTATGCAACTGGGGGGGGCGGGGGGGGGGTAAAACTTTGAGCATTTCCCTTGGAACTTGATATCAGATCATAACTCATTTGCCCAGAGGCAGCAGAAATCCGATCCTGCTACTGGAGCTTAAAATAACAATGAATGCGAATTGCTAGTAACCAAGGGTAAAAAAAAAAAAATGTAACAGGCTTAATAGAGAAGTTGGATTTGATTCTGTTGTTACGATTGTCTTGTGTCCCCCCCCCCCCAACCTCGATATCATGCTCTCTTTCCTCAATGATGCTTGACGCTTTTGGACCTTGACCAATAATGTGCCGTGGAATGTGATGGTGGTTGTCGTCCAATCTGGCCATGCCCTGTCTCTCTCGAATGCAGCAGTGTGTCGTCTTCATCCCATAACAACGCAAATGACATTCAGGCCCACTGCTTGGAGATGTGTGCCAACAGCAATGTCTCCCATCAGGCCAGGCATTTGACTGCAGGATGTTAAGGAACAACTCACTTCATTAGACTCCAGGAATGAGAAGCCACCCAGAGTGGTGGGCTTTGAGCTCCACGAAGCTATTGCAACAAAAGGAGGCGTCTGGCCTCTCCATCCCCTTGCCCCGGAGGCCATGCTCTGTTGTGTAAAATGGTACCCACTCCCATCCGTGTGTTGTAGACACTCACTGTTGCGTCCAAAGAGTGTTCTTGAGAACTGCCTTTGGACCCAGGACAGAACTGCCTTTGGAGTCAGGTCGAAACCAATGCTGTACAAGGCGGGGAAGAGTGAGCCCGCTGGAAGGGCCTGAACAGCAGTCTCTCCAGCGTTTAGCCAGCCACGCTCGGGATCAGCATGTTGGAGTCCAGCGTGTAGCACACGCCATACAAACTGGGTCGGGTGATGTGTGAAGTGTGGTTATTGTTGTCCGTTCCTTCCCCCTCCCTCCTCTTTTCAGTGTCACCTCCGTGGAACCCATCAGCGAAGTCACTCCCCGCCCAGGCAGCCTGCCAAGCGATGGAATGAGAGAACATACAGGCTCCTTGTGCTACCGGCCCGTATCTGTGAAACTCCCCAGCCACCTCATGGGTGACTCCCAGGCCGGGTTCCTGACCAGCAAACGTCATCTCATTGTTAAGCCTTTCTCTTTATTGATTGGCAAACATTGTGCAATGAGAAAACACTATACGGTCTAAGTGCTTGACCCAACTTGACAACAGCAATGGCATTATGTAAGATTTCACAAGCAAAACCGCCCCAAATCATGATCTGCCTGACTCACACGCGACTGAGAATAAACAAACAGCAACATAAGGAAATGACTCTAGGCTTGTTTTTAATGGTTCCCATGTGGGGAAGTCCTGCAGTTTGGGGAGGGTTGGGTGCCCTGGGAGGAAATAGATTTTGTTACATAAAGCTGAGTTCTGGGGAGAGAAAAGCACATTTGTAAAGGTGGGGTTCGCGAAGGTGATGGAGTTGGACAACGTCCTTTCTCAAAACCAAACTCGCTGCCATCCAGCCGAGGCCAACTTATGATGACCCTTTGTCCCACGGGAGAACGGTCCCTGTGAGTTTTCCAGACTGCAAGCCTCTTTGGGAGCAGCAAGTCCTGTCTTTCTCCCGAAGGTTGGCTGGTGGTTTCAAACTTAAAGTGAGTCACCCAGCAAGTAGCCACCACACCACCAGGGTTCCTAAAGCAGAAGGGGCAGATAGGGCCCTAAATTATCCCTTTAGAAGGGAAAGGGCTCTCTTCTTTTTACTGGACACCCGAGGCTTAGACAGCTCACGATGGGGTGGAAGATAGACTTGTTGGCCCCAACCCTTCCGACAGGACCCTTAAAATGGATCTGCAGTTGACCAAGCGGAATAAACATAACTCCTTCCCTCCTGTCGCCGATGGTCCCCAACAAGGCCCAACCTGTCATGCCTGTGGGGGTGTGATGAGCTCAGGGAACAAACAAAGCTAATCAGTTCTCATGACACAAGTATCTGAAGCATTTCACCTTGGGACTGTCGGACCTGTGTCCTCCTCAGAGCAGGTACATCCCTGAACACCCCAGGGTAGGTTGGGTGTGGCAGGTGAGAATGGAAGGACAGAAATATGTATAGGAGCTCCAGGTTCGTGGTAGGAAATTTACTAGCTGTGTATTCAAAATCGATCCCATCGACCTACTTGAAGCACCAGGATGGCCTTCAAACATTTTCCTGGAACAGCAGTCCTCCCTGGGAAAGCTTGGGGTTTCCTTTGGGTGGGTGAATTAGCAATGCAAATGATGGGTGGCCCGCAGTCCCTGGCAGAGACCTGCTGAGATCCTGGGTTCCAAAGAACAAGACTATATATCATTAGAGGGGAAGCCATTAAGTAGATTTATTGAAAGAATGTTTCTCTGGCACAAGGAGATCCTTTTGATGAAAAATGGAACTCATTCTTCTTTAAAGGACTTGGATGGACTTATCTCCTTTATCAATTACAGTGTCTGCTTTCAGCTTTTCTCCAGCAGCGATGGGCTTGGTAGACACTCTCCAGGGCTGAGGCCAATGTGTTTCATGAAAGAGGTTTGTTTTGATTGCAAATATAAAATTGCACTTTGGAAGTCAGACCGCCCCTTTTCAGGACTAGGTGACAAAACTCAATGGTGAGAGGTCACAGATCAGGCTGTGCTAAGGGTACCCCTACTCTTTCCTGGGGCGACCTTTCTGCAACTCTGCCTGAGCACTCTGCCCCGGCGAACCCTCCAAACAGCGTCTTTCTTTGTGACAGCACCCACCCGGTGTCCTGCCCCATAAAATAGTGTTTCCACGGATGAGAAGCATACATAGAGCTTTGCAGGCTTCCTAGTCCCTAATGGGCCCTTGGTGGCAGTGTGACTACGTGTAGGGCCAACCAAACCAAACTCACAGTGATCGGGTCAGTTCCGGCGCATAGACAGCTTCTGTGGAGCCCTGTGAGGGTCCGAGTCTGTGACTCGTGATGGGAATAAAAAGTCCGGCCTTTCTCTGGCCTTCCTACTCTCATACACAGTTTCTGTCTCAGAAACCCACAGGGGGCTTGTGTGAGGTGGTGGGAGAAAAAAACCACGCTCCTGCCCTGGAATCAATGCTAGGAGCCAGAATCGGCTCGATGGCAGGAGCGGGGTTCGGTTTGCTTTGGTTTGAATCCACCTGGAGGTGCACAGGGGTCCTCAAACTTTTTAAACAGGGGCCCAGTTCACTGTCCCTCCGACCGTTGGAGGGCCGGACTATAGTTAAAAACAACAACAATGACTGAGAACAAATTCACTGCGGGCCAGGGATGAGTTTGCTGCTAAGCAGGAAGGAAGCAAAGCAGGAAGGCAGCAAAAGCACCTGACGGGCTGGATAAATGTCTTTGGCGGACTGCAAATGGCCTGTGGGCCGTGGTTTGAGGACTCCTCCCTGGCCATCTCCCCTGCTGCAGACGCTGTCTCTGGAGGGCACAGTCCTACTTTCAGACGTGTGGGATTGGTGGCCACGAAGGGGAACCCACTCAATTGCAGCTGGATTGTTTTTGTGTTTAACGACCTTGATAGGGCGGTGCAAAAAATTGGTTGATTATTAACCTCTTGTTACCAAAAGAGTAACACCTCTCAGGAGTCCTGGTGGCCATCTGTTGGGGTGCTCATCACAAGGCCAGCAGTTAAAACTGAGAGGGAGCGGGCTCTCTCTCTCCTCTCATCAAGAATTACAGCCTCAGAAATTCACAGGGGGGCAGTTCTACCATGTTTTATCCAGTGGTTCTTAGTAGGTGTTGACTCGATTCGATAGTAGTGAGTTTGGTTTTGGGTTACCTATGGTTTGCTTGACCTTGATGGCCAAGAAGCATAGACAGCCCAGCAGTTTTGCACACAGAATTGAGAAGTCATGAATGTCAAAAAAAAAATCATATGTGACTTTGGCTTTGAGTCTTCTAGAACCTCACTCAGCATGGTGGAGGCACCTGGCACATTGAATAAAGGAGCAAATAAGTGATCCATCAAAGGAGGTAAACTCAGTTGAGGAAATTCATTTCAGATCTCACTGCTTACCTGACACAAAGATGGGCAGTCATGTATGATGCCACTACTAATCAGGTCATTGTACTTTCCAGTCTCAAAGGAACTGCGACATTCAGAATCATGGAGGAGCCCAAACGTTCTCAATCATTTCAAGGGATCCTGGACTCACAGATTCCTGAGAGCCTGCCTTTGACTTCCCATTTATGTCTTCAGATACATACATTAGCCCACTTAATTCCAATCCCCACTCTCAAATGCAAATGTTAAAAACTCCCTGCCACCACGTCTGTTCTGACTCACAGTGACCCCGTAGGACACAGGGGAACCACCCCTGTGGGGTTCCGAGACTGTGACTCTACAAGAACACAAAGCCCCTCTTGCTGCTGCTGAGCACCTGATGGTTTCAAACTGCTGCCCAGTGCATAGGCCACTCTGCTCCTGGGCTCCTTCCCACTCTCCACCAGATTCCTCTGCTTCTGCAATCACGTACCCATGTCTCCCTGGGGAGGTGCATTGCAATATCTCGTTCAGAGTCAAGGCTTCACTTAGCTATCATTTCTTACAGAGACTATGCAAGCACCATCTCACTTGGCCAAGGGTCTTTTAAAAGATATCTCATTGGGGGAAACTCTCTTCTGATTTCTGTTCACATAACTAAAAAAATTCCCTTGACTATACCTTCAGCACACATCAGAATGTGCTAGAGATGCAGAAAGAAACAAGTGAATTAAACAACTTCACCTTCAATAACCCTTGTTCTAAGCTATTGGGAAAGGCAGGCATGGAAAGGAACAGGTGTAAGTGAACATTCTGCACCGACTTGTCTGTGTCTCTCAGCCAGTCATGTATTTATTCCCACATGCATCCTATCCTCAGACTTTGGGCACCATCCTGTATTCTGATGACCCTCCAAGCCTCGGTCTATGTTTTTCAGACACTTTAATTCTATTAGCTTACCGCTCAACAGCCCCCACATCTAAACTCCACTGCATGCACCCTTTCTCCCAACCATAGATACTAAATTTAAAGCTTTTGCAGTTGACCAAAAGGCAGAAAGTGACTCAAGGTGCATGTCTCCTAGCCTTGGAAGTGAGCCCACCTATGTTCAACAAATGCTTGTTGACTAGATGGACGACCCTAAAAGTCCCACAAGAGCGTATTTGTCAGTCTACCTGGATGAAGTGGCACCTAGATGCATGAACAGAGAAGACTGGTCCACTGGGTGGAGCCAGGTCATCTAGGAACACACTTCTAGTTCTATTCATGTATGACCTTGCTGAAGTCCTTTAAAATCTTCATGCTTCAGCTTCTCATCCAAAAAGCAAGGATAAGGATATCCTATTTTGACTCACTGCGGTGAGTAGGTCAATTGTATAGGAAGAAACATATCTGTATAAGTAAGAGGGGTCTGTTTTGAAAAGAGTACCCAAATTGTAAAAGTAAACCTAATACTTAAGGATTACAGCCATGCTTCTAATACCTTCATTTAGGGGTTCAAAGTATGCCTATATTCAAATGTGGTCTCGAATATGTGGATTTTCTATCCATTACGTAAAAGAAAAAACTACCTCTATCAAGTAAGTTTCTTTTGGTGCAAGTTATACAAACTTATGATAACCAAAGCAGCGATGGGAAATTTGTCATAAAACCATAGGTGTGGTTTAGAGAACCTAAGGTTAGAAAGACAGAAATGAATTGGAGATTGAAAGGAAAGGACTTTGGGAAACAGAAATTCTCTTAGTCCTTCTGGCTGAATTTCTCCTCTTTGAATGTCTGTGTCATTGAGTCTCTCTCTCTGGATTTCATTCCCAAAGTCTTTGCAAGGAATCCTTCATTTGTCCATCATGGACCAAGGGTTCACATCTGACTCACATTGTACAAATATGACAGTCCCAAGCCCATCTTTATGAATCATTGTAGTCATCAGAAGAGGAAAAAAGAGTAATCACTGTTTGGGGGAAATAACTCAATAGGTAGCTGCTTGAATTCTTCCCACATTGTCTAGTGGGGCAAAACTCATTCCACTCACATGCTTATTCCTACTTTCAACATAAACCATGAAGCTGAAATAACTGTGTGACATTTTCCCAAATGTCATACATTGGTCTCAGGTTTGTGAAGATTGTATTACAGTGTTTTGTTTTGTTTACTTTTAATTCTTTCACTCTTCAGTTTTGAGGGTCTAATAAACTACAAAGCCAATCCGAATGAGTCACAAAGCTACCTAGGAGAAAAATGAAAACTTTCAGGCAATCCCAAATTAGTGTATTTTAAAAATCCCATTTCCTTCAGTGCTCATGATAAGAAATGTATATGGTTGTGTGTCCATTTCTCGCCAGTGACTACTGAGGTATCAGAAGACTGAATTCCACTTCCCTGCTTTGACATACTGTCAGGGTCTTTCTGACGATTACCTCTGAAATTGGGAGAGACAGGGGCAAGCTTGTTCTGCTTCTTTCACACTTTACTCATGTCTTTCCAAGGAAGAGAAGAGACATGGTTATTTGACTGGGTGGATGCAGATAGACAATAAAATTGGATTCAAAACTAAAGTGGGTGAAGAAACCCAGCTGCCTTGGAGAAGAATGAGGAAATGGAAGTTCTGGAGAAGTATTTGTGATTGGAAGAGACTAAGTGTTCCCTGCAGGTAAGTTTTTAAATGCCATCTCCTTAGTTTCATAAAAGCAGCAGTCAAAATCTCCCATTTACTCTTAAGCCTGTCCCTAAATCTTCCACGTGGGCAGTAATTTTCCAGAAATGTATTTGGCCACTAGTGTGCTTCCTCATTCTCAGATGGCAAAGGGAGGATGCAATCATTCTTCACCAACTCAAGATGATTTATCAATCTCTCAGCCTTGGCAAAGATCAGGTTTGGCTGTGAGCTCCAAGGAGAAGCTAGCTGAAGTGTTATCTCTGTGATTAGGGAAGGTCAAAACTTTGGCCTGGAACCAGAGTTGCATCCCCCATCCTCACAACATAATGCGTAGCAGCTGTTCATGTGTTCGGCTCTACAGCAGCGACCCTCTGAAGAAGCAGAGGCCGTTAGCCTGAGAGTGGCTGGTTCAACAAATCTGACCTTTCTGCTCCTCACCGGAAATGTGTATTTTCCAATCCTTCAGCTGATGTAGACTGAGTATTCACCCCTGAGTTAGTCATGTAGGTGGAACCAAATGAAGCCTAAAATTAGGTCTCTGTCCGCCAAAGGTTTCACGATGGAAGATGAGATGGAAATAAGAGAGAGAATACAAGGCGATAGAAGTAGATGGACCATGGTAAGAATTGCTTTCAGCTTCTCTTGGTCCTTCGGTGCTTAAGAAAAGCATCCTGGGGACACTTGGGCGAATTCTCCAGGTTTTAATAGTTGGAAAAAAATGTTGGTGGTGACCTGGTCAACCTGTAAGCAAAATGCTGCAGGAATCCAGCTTTCAATGTGTCCTTTTCTGGGACGAATCTGCACGAGGCCTAGGGTTTTATGCGCCAAGAAGGAGGCCTGGTGATGAAGTGGAAAAGGATCAGTAGCTGACTGAAAGGTTGACCGTTCACCGCCCCCGATCCCGTCATTCTGCAGGAGGACGATATGGCCGTCAACTTCCGAGATTCGCAGCTTTGGAAAACCAACGGGCCAATTTGGTTCTGTCCGCTGGAGTTGCTACCATTCGTAGCCAACTTGACAGCATTGAGATTTGGGTTTGGTACGAGTCAGCATCCCTTCTACACCCGCCACCTCCACCAGGGACAGCCCTCCCATTCCCTTTCCCAAGGTCTTAAGAAAGACCTCCCATCTGCTTCCGAAGACTCAGCCATTGGAAACCTGGGGAGCACGGTCCTCCTCTGATGCACAGGGGCATCGCCGTTGACTCAACAACAACTGGGTGCTTATGTATAATCCTTACTTGTCTGTACCCGAGGGAGCCAGGTTTAAGAATCGGGATTCTAGAGTCGCCCTGCCTATGTCAACTCCTCTTTCTGTAAAATGCGCTTCTGACTGCCCGTCTTCAGGCAAGCTCCCTGGACCCCTCCAACCTCTTCCCTTGGTTGCAAAAGGAGGAGGACCGTGTTGCTGCTTGGATTGAATAAATTAATGTCACAAGTTAATTGCATTGCTTATGACAAATAAAGTATTCTGAGCTCTATGTGGGCCAGAGTAAATATTTAATCATCTTGACCAGAGCCAATCAATAAATTAATCAATATTTATTAATCAAATACCGTATCCCATAAACTATAACTAGGGGCTAGGGAGCAAACAAATCAGATACACGAGGAACAGCCCTGTTTTTGATCAGGGAATCCTGGTTTCTGAAAGGCAATACTGAAGTAGGTAGAGGCACAGATATCACACAAAGCTGAATGGGGTGAGTGCCTCAAGAACAACAAAACTTGGGACATAGCTGGACAGGTGAAAGAAAGAGTGTGCGAGGGAATGTGGAGCACGGCAAAGCACTTAAATGGCAGTTGATTTACTAAGTGCACTACGCGATCTCAGGAGGGTGAAATGTGCAGTCATTAACAATGATTTTCTAAAGAATACTTAGGAGTCCAAATGGCACAATAGCTTGACTACTAATCAGAAGAGTGGCTGTTCAAACTCTTGGGAGAAAAGGCCTGGCAACTTGCTCCGACACATCAAAACCAAGGAAGCATGGGGGGCTGGGGGGCGGGGGACAGTTCCAGCTTGTCATCTCGGGTTGCTGTGAATTTGAATAGGAGCCCTAGTGATGTAGAGGTTTTGCATTGGGCTGTGATCCACACGGTCATCAGTTCAAAACTGCCAGCAGCTCCTTGGGAGAAAGACTGGGCTCTCTAGTCCCATAGGCAGTTACAGTTTCTGAAACCCACAGGGGGCGGGGGGAGGGGTCTTTAGGAGTCAGCCTTAACTCAATAGCACTGGGAGAGTACAAATTACAGTGGACTTGGCAAAACACAACAACAAGGAAGATTGAGTGGCATGGGCTTCAAATGGTGAGCAAAAATAACAACAAAATACAGCAAGATGTAAGCATGCACAGAAAAAAGAAATATATATATCATGGATGATCTAATAAAATGGATATTAAAAATGAAATGCTTTGCGCCTCTTACTTGGTTGTATTTCCCGTTTTATACAATGTGCACACATTGCTTTACAAATGAGGAAACCTCATACAAAACTGTGATAGAGATTCTCTTGAGGTGGAGAGAGAGGAAGCACACGTTCAATCCATGCCTCCCTGAAAGGTAGAAGATCAGTGTAAGATTGCTGAGGAAGCATGGTTCTCACAGACCCAGGGCAGCGGACCTGCAGGAAGCAATCCTGGGCTCCCGAGGAAGTAGGATTATCTTTGAGATGGCTTCTTCTCAAAGGCAAGGATCTCAGGACTTCTGATCCCTCTCCTGCCTGGTTTGGTGAGACTCTCCCACAGACCAGAATTCCTTCTGACAAAGTGATTACACATTCCTCACACACCTCATACTGCACCTCTTCTCAGAGAACCAAAGATGACGGCAGAAGATCCCGCCAGAGACCAAGACGGCACCAAATGGTCCCAGATACGAGGGAAACCAAGGGTGAAATAGCAGTTTCTAAAACATCAGGTGCCACTGGGATTGGACTCTTGTCAGTGTGAATTTCTTTGAAGAAAAGGGTCAGACTGTAAAGAGGCACTGTGGAAAGGGCAGCTGTTCTATCTGGTTTCATACACACACACATATATTGTATTGGTGGTACTATTTGAAATATATATTTTTTATATTTAAAATTTTGTTCTTGGTACTGTGACTGTTAAATCTCACTACCCCAAGAAAGAAGAGCAGAGGAAGCGAACATTCCACATAATGAGTAATTAAAAAAAATTACAATGGAACTGAGGCAGTAAGGGTCTGGATATAGTCACTATCCATGAGAAGAAAGAATAGGAAGGTCAGAAGTATGTAGAATGTTGAGTCAGTAGCCCATGTCACCAAATGGAGGCAGAGTTGAGTGGCTGGATGATCTTATGAGCTGGCTCCAGTACTCTGGAGAAACTTGGTGAGTGGCATTTCTCACCTAATGCCCATTACTAAGATGAGAAATACAAAAGAAAAAAAAAGCAAGTTGGTAATGACTGCATGTGCAATGCTGAATTTGTCAAGTGTGGCTTGCTTATAAGACATCCAAAGAAAGACGATGGTCATTGAAGATGTAGTATCAAAGATCAGGCATGGTAGGTAAATTGGAGAAAAAGGTATTTGTGAGTAATACACACAAGGGTGGAAAAATATATATGTATATATATATGTGTGTGTGTGACTTAATAAGTTCTCTTAAAACGATCCTGTAAGATTATAGAAGAACAAAAGACTGAAGACAATAACTTGAGAAGCATCAACTTTTAGGGGTTGTCTGAGAAAGGAGCACTTATGAAGGACTATGGAAAGGAGTCAGAATTCCAAGGAAAGAGTGGGTTTCTAGAAGGGATGTGTCACTTGCCATGATGAGGTCAAGTAAGAGAAGACTGAAAAGCCCATAAGAAGGAGCATTCGAGGGGTAAAGGGATATATGGAAGGTAGCCTCTTATTCAGGGACCCAAACAGCATCTCAAGCCAAGTCCTATATTTATTGTCTTCTAGAAAAATTGTACCACTCATGCAACAGATATAAGGAAGGTGAAACGATAAACTTTTGTACAGGACAACTGACCACATACATCCAAATATGTAGTGAATGTATCAGACTGCTGTCAGTAATCTGTGTCTAATTCGAACACAGGCATGGTGGTGACTTGGGCACTGTCAGTGCTGTGGTAAAGCCAGTGGCCATGTGAACTTGCAAACTCTTGCTTGCATCCGCACTCTCCCCAGTGACCTGTGACTAGGGTCTGTTTTGAAGGGTTGGTTCTCTCTGAAGATGGAATAGTCGTGAGTGTCGAATGCCTAAACTGTGGATATTGACTCATGGAGGTGCTCTGAGTTGAAAGATCCTTCTTACCTGGGCAATAAGGTGAGTGATTTTTTACTCTGGTGGGCTTGTGGTTTCAACTTTTTCTGCTTTTAATTTGTTGTCACAAAATGTGACGTCTACTTCAAGAGAAAATTCAAGAAGCAGAAGGCATTGGGTTAAAACTCTGTTGGAAGCCAGCCTGCTGGGGGGAACGTGAGCAAAGGCTCTATAAGGGACCACCATTACGATGACAAGGCTGGTACAGACATAGGTTAGGGCATGTTGTCTTGGATGGAAAGGCTATTATGAGGTTTTTGTGGTGAATTAAACATGGATCTAAATTATTATTCTCCCTGTTGAGAAATGAAGCTTATTTCCCTTTCTTGGGGATCTGGGCAGGGTCTATGACATCAACAGGACACGGTGAAAAGGCTGTGGTGTAGAGCATCTTTCCTTCTGATTTGACTCCTCCTTCTGACACTTCTGACACTTACTCTCAGAACCCAGCCACCATGTGGGCACTGAGGGGTGCCCAAGCCACGGGGAAAGGCATGCTGGTCAATAGACTCAGCTGGGCTTGAGACTGAGGGCATTATCACTCGCCAGCCATGTGAGCGGGCTCCAATCTTATAAAGTCGCAGAGGACGGCAGCCCCACGGACACCAGAGAGAAGCACCATCCCGCTGAGCCCAGTAAACCACAGAATTGTGAGAAATAATTTATGAGTTGTTGTTTGGGGTCATCTTGGTTTGGTTTGTTACATAGCTGTGGATGATCGGAACCATTTTTTATTTATACTATTCCTAAACTTTTAACTCATTTAATGGAGTCAGCTGGCAAAAAAAAAAAACCCACAACAACCTTAAATTACTAATTAGCTTCCATCTTGGCTGCCCAGGATCCTCTTCATGCATATCCTGGGCATGAGGTAGAGGCCCAGAGAGACAGGAATACCTAACAGAAGAGGAGGAGAGAGAAACCTCTCTCAATGTGTCAGCAGAACTCCTTGGGGCTGGAGCTATTTTCAGACAGATGACAGACTAGCACATTAAGTTTGCCAGTCAAGCTCCATGGATAGGGTCAGATGCCAGCGTTAGGTGATCCCACCTGGTTAAGTTCCCATTCTTTCCTGAAGTGAGGACGCATTTAAGTGACATGATAGCACACATATCACAAGAACAGTGTGGCCACGGCATTTTTCATTGCCACCAATTCAGCTCAGCCTCCTCATCCACTGTGCACCCTGCTCCGCTTGCCGCTTCCTCCAAGTGCTAAATGCTCCGGCTAGCATAAGCTCTAGCTCCGGGCAATCTGATTAGTTTTCTTCTGTTTTTTGCTACTGTTTCATCTCAAACCCCCAGGACAAGGGCTATAACTTGTTTGGAATCCCACAGTCTGTTAGGTAGGCCAGGAAGGAATGGCAAAAGCTGATGCACACTTTTCTCAAGTGGTTGTTGGCCCCCCAGTCATGGCCATCCCATGTGTTACAGGGTAGACCGGCTCAACCGGGTTTTCATGGCTTAAAATCTTATGGAAGCAGCTTGCCAAGTCCTTTTTTTTCTCTCCCTGCAAAGCCATGAGGTGAGTTTGAACCCCCATTTTCCAGGTTACCAGCTAATGACAAATCACTTATGACATCCAGTCTTTTCTGAACCACACATTGTTATGATGATGATGTCTTTGTCTTAAGGGAGCCCAGAAACAATGACAGTTCCCTAAGTGAGCCTGGTTCATGAGCCAGGACTTCAATCGTGAATTAAGAGTGCTTCAGAAAGTTCTGGTTCCATTTCTGTGGCCAGAATTCCATTTTGGGCAGCAATGATGGTTAATAAGCCTGTGTGTAGACTCTTCAGCTCAACAGAATCCATCTATCAGCAGTTTGCTTACAGCTCACACTACTGTTACAATCTTTGGCATTTCAGATCTAAAGTCATTTCTAGCATGATAGTTGTGTTGTTTGTATATTTTCTGGAACATAAAATGATGGCAGGGAGATCTGATGGCAGGAAAGATTAAAGTTACACAAGATGGTTTGTGGTGAACGATCGTATATGGAATTAATTTCATACAGGTTTGGATGATCTCATAAATTGTTCTTTTGATTGACAACTTCACCCTAACCTACTAGGTTGAATTAATTCCTTGTAATGCAGACCCCCTGCCTAGTCCGTAACGAAGAACGCATTGTGAGTCTTGGCTGGCATGGGTGGCAGGTGACAGATGCCCACATTTGTCTGAGAATTGTTGGCACTGGGCTTAGCCACATTTCCTGGTGGGATAATTGATGATATTGTCAAAGGTGCATTGTTGCAATATCAGGACGGGTGGCGGAGATGAGAGACAAGTCCTCGTACACTGTGTTTAGACTGTTTCATTCCATTAGGCCTAACACTATTGACCAATGTTGTAGTTATTTATCGGGAGCTGCCATTGAGTCTGCTCCAGCTTTATGTCTAACAAACCTGACATATAACACAGGCAAAGTCTTGCCCAGACTTGTATCTTCTCCATGACTATCCATGCATTTGGGTCCATGGTTGTGGTAATTGTGTGTTTCCACGGACCCTCTACCACACAGGATGCCCTTTTTCTAGTGGTTGATTTCTCCTGATGAGGTGTCCAAAGTCAGCAAGAAACTTCACCATCCGTGCTTCTGAGGTGAATTCTGGGTGTATTTCTTCTAAGATGAACTAGACTTCTGGTGGCTCAGAAAGACAGTGGCTCAGGAAGCCAGTTTGGCAGTGCCACCACTTGCAACACTTTCCGATCCTTTCCAAAGAAGGACAAAGCTTGCTTGTTTGTCCTCAGAAGGAGCAGCTCAGAGGACTGAAAATCCCTCCTTCAGATGTACCAGAGAAGAGCAGGCTCACAAGAGAAAGAGGTTCTAGAAATAAAAATTGCAGCGCTGTTGTGCCTCTTTTCAACCACGCAGGGTGCAACCAGGAACCTTCCAAAGCTGTTCTTTTTCTCGATGGGAGAGGGGAACAAATTCTATCCACGCTGCACCAAGCAAAGCCCACTGAAGGCTTAGAATGATGTGATCTTCAATGCATGGGACTCTGTGCCTGGCTGGGTGTATACCATTGGCTCTCTCTGTAAGTCACAACTAAAACAGAACTTTAGAAGCTCTTGCCTCTTCAAACACTATAAAAACAGATGGGGAAACCATCTTTGCAGTTGAAATCAACCACCACACTCTTCCTCTGGGCCCACCGGGCCATCTGTAGGCAGTCCCTAGGGCACATGTCTTCAACCCTACCAACCCCATCAGGACAGGCTCCCTTGCTGTGCCACACTTGGCCACCTTAGTGGAGTAATGAGCTGGCTTTGAAATTGGGCTGTCAGCACATGTCTCTGAGAATTCCTGTTTTAACAAAAAACTGCTTTATTTAAAGAAAACTGCTCCATAGGACAAATCTCATTTATGCAAGGCCTAAACACACTGGTTGGCCTGGAACGGAAAGGCTTCCCAGGACATGAGACATTTCATGCTAAAACAAGACATTAGGAACCAAACCCATTGTCATGGGATGGATTGTGACTCCTGTGGCCCAGGTGTTACCAAGTCAGATTATTCTGTCAGTTTTTCTTGGGTGATTCTTGCTGAAGACAGGTGGGCAGGCTTTTTGTGCACTGCTGCTGGGCAGGGTCCACCCACCCAGAGTTCCTTTTCGGTCAGTTTTGCAGTGCAGACCACCCATTTAAGGAACCTTCCTCTGCTTTAGGAGCCAAACTCCCCACCATTGAGTGGATGGTGACTCAAGGTAGAATTGCCCCTGAGGTTCTGAGACCGTAACTCTTTATGGGAGTAGAAAGCCCCATCTTTATCCCTCAGAGCAGCGGGTGGTTTGGAACTACTGACCTTGCAGTCAGCTGCTCAATACGGCACAGGGCTGAGAGGAGCAGAAATTGCGACGGTTTTGTCAACCACATGAACTGTCTTCTAACGGTGAGCTACCTGGTCACCCTCAGAAATTTACACAATTGTTCTTTCCTTTACCTAGCAAGAATGTACCCCAGGAAGCAACTTGAGCCCTTTCTGCGAGCTCTGTCTTCTGAGGCCAAAGAAAAAGAAATTGGATGCAAAAGCCACTAGAGCTAAGATTATTCACACCGCAGTTCTCTGTCTCTTTCCAGCCACTGGATCTGCCTGAGAGCGGTCCACTTTATAGTCTCATACAAGCCGGTGAATCACAGTGACAGGCCCGACTGGAGCCTTGGCAACCCAAGTGTATTGAGAGATACGCAAGAACAGGTCAACACACTTCTGTCTGGGGCCACCGGAGTGTCTTTATAGAACTCTGAGTCAGAGAGCTTGGCATAACCGAGGGCAGCTCCTTTGCTCCGTCTGGAAAAGATACATAGCTTATGAGCAGTGGAGGCATTTGTTTTTGTCCAGAGATGGTGTATCCTGCGAGGGAAGGATGCAAGCGGCATGACACATGGGCTCGTCTGCGTCATGTGGGTACTGGGACACGGTGCCAGTCTATTTGAAGCATGTTCTGTGGACCAAGCCTTGGAGACGGAACATGAGCATCGAGGATGTTCTCATTTAACGGTCTTGGCCCCAGTCCCTCTTTTCCGGCCTTCAGGACTGTGGGGAGCATAGGGAGGGGAGCAGGGCATGCCACATCACAGACTCGGGGTGCTGACAATGCACTAATACTACCTGCTGGACCCTGTGACATGGAGTGCCCAGCTCTAGGCAGTCCTTGTGAGGCTTGGCACTAACTGTAGTATTGAGAGGTGAAACTGACAAACACTTGTCAGAGTTTGCCAGAGAAACAGATTCTTTCTGACAGATATCAGTCTAACGCCCTTGCTATCAAGAAATTGAAGGAATTGGCTTGCCCCGTTGTGGGCACTGGTCAGTCTAAAATCCAAGCTGCAGGCTAACAAGTGCCAGCAGGATAACCAGATTACAGTCTTGAGGGAATCTTCTTCAGGCTGTCATCGGATTGGATAAGGCCCCACCCACATTGTCTTGGTCTATATTAAGGTCAACTGATTTAAGTGTTAATCACATGTAAAAAAAACTTCCAAACAACATCTGGATGAGTGTTCAACCCAACAGCAGGGCCTTGTTGCCTAGCCAAGTTGACACATACAATTAAGCATGACATGAAATGCCACTAAAGTAGTGTTGGAACGACATAGTTGGTCAGGCTGTGTCTGAATTCTTGGAGTATTGTTTTAGGGATTAAATGGCTCATAGCACAGTTCATGGTGCTTTTAGTCCAACATTGAATGACTTGAGCCCCAAACATTCCACAGCCAAATTTTGTGCGGTTCCTTTTCTTGGAACCGTTCAGGCCAGGCTGACTCATCTAGCTTCTCATCTTCTGAACATGCCTGACCCTGTCCTAGCCCCTCCTGTCTAATATGTCCTCCCCCACCCCACCCCCACCCACCCAGATACCGCCCAAGTCCCTCTTCCTGCACAAGGGCCTTTTGAACATTGGGGCTTCTCCTCCTTCTAAAACACAGCATTACTTAGCCCCCTCATTCATTCCCTTGAGAGTCAATGGTAATACCAGATTTCATATTCCATTTTTTTCCCCATGAGCTTTTGGAAGACCCTTCATCAAGCAGATAAGCCCTGCTTCTTAGACGGAAAGCTCCCTGTGGACCAATTCGGTCTTTCCTCTTCCAGGTATGTCCAGGTCTTGCCCCTAGGAGAAACTGGGTTATAATTGCTGACCCAATTTGATTAAACAGAACTGGAGACTTAGCAACTCCACTCCTAAGTATTGCAAACAAGAATGCCTATGCAAGAAGGCCCATTGCAGCTTTATTCATTATTCCCAAAGACTGGAAACAGCACACCGTGCATAAAACAGAAAATAAACTTAGGATGGAACACCACTGAGGATTAAAAAAGAACAACCTATGGACATCCACAATAGTATGAATGAATCCGAAAGATATTATAGTGTGGGTATGCTACACAAGATATTATATGCTGGGTGACCCTTTAGAGTAGATAAAACCCACCTATACTGAAAAAATATCAACACAGTACTTACTCTCAGGGCTTGGAGAGATTGACTTGGCAAGGGACAAGAGGGAATTCCCCAGGACTAAGATAATATTCTGTATCTTGATAAATGTTTGTGTTACACAGGTGTCTGCCTTTGTCAAACCTCAGTAATTCTATATTCCACTGGCTCAGTAGCTTGCATATTTCATTGAATGTAAATTTTATCTCAAAGGACTAAAAAGCACATTAAGGGAATACTAATGTGTATGTGGAAGGGAAGGGGGAGGGTACTGATGTCTACAATTGACTTGGCAATACTTCAAGAAAAAAGCGGATGGATGCCTGAACGGAAGGATAGATGGGAAGATGTGTGATGACGCAATCTGGTACAACAAAGCGTAGCCAATGAAAGCACATGGTGGTGGGCTACTACGTGAACACCGTCATTAACATTTAGGGGGAAGGATGGGGAGATAGAGGGTTGAACATCTTCCTCTCTACATGGGTGTCCAAGAGGATGCAGTGCCCTTGGAGGTAAGCAGATTTCTAGGGAGTGTCTAAGAGGTGTGTGAGGGAGGATGGGGGTGGGATGCAGTGAGGATTTGCTGCTAGTAGAAGATTGGGGTTAAGAATGAATTTGTCATCTCCAGGGGGCTGGACAGAGAGGGTCAAAATAAGGAAGGGCCTAGTTGCAGGACTTGCGGGAGCAGTATGGCTTAGGGCTTTGATCTCCAGACACTGCCCAAAGGGCTGCACCATCCTGGGCACTTTCTAAGTATGAGAGAATGTTTACTGAGTGACAGGCTATCTGAGCTGGGCCACTAGCTGAGCAGAAGCCCTTGAAGAGCAAAGTCAAACTCGTGGTTCAAAGGACTATCTTTTCTTAGGAAACACTGATAATCCAAACCACATCTAACCTCATTCCTCCCTTTGATAGGGTAACTGGGCTGCTGGATCAGAGGAGAGCCCGAGCTTCCTCCATCTGGATTTCAGCAGAGGTTGCACACTGGCAGCCCCGGGCTGGTCCAGCCCACAGATGTCTTATGTGTTTTGCTTGGCCTCCCAGAGGGTTGTTGTTTTTAAGTTGAGTTCATTTGCCAAGATTTTAAAATCACATAAAATCTGGACTGTCTGCATCCATTGAAATGTTGGAAAAATCCAGCAAGCATGGGCTTGGGTGGCAGAAGTTGGCAGGGATGCGTGGTAGCTGTTCTCTCAGAGATGCAGCCCATCCCCCAAGCCTGTCCCCCACCTCTGGGAGCATTGACATTCTGATTCTGGTGTCCTCTTCCCTGTGAACCAGAGGGAGAAGGCATGGTTGGCTCATAGTAAACCTGAACTAACCACTGTCGAATAAATATTTATTGAGCACCTAACAAGTGTGTTTGGGTGTGGGACATGATCAAGACCAAAGAGGCTCATTACCTTTTCTAAAGGAATGTAGAGTCTAAAGGGCCACATGGAGCCCACCCCTTAAAAAAAAAAGTGAATGAAACAGGCAACAACCAACCAAACAGTTGCTTTTCATCAGAAAAGCTGGTGAGGAAGGCCTCTTGGGGTGATATTTGTAAACAAGTCCTGATGGACAAGAGGAGTTAGGAAAGAACTGACAGTAGAGGGCAGGTTTAAGGTGGGGAAGTATTGGGATTTTTCTAGAGGCTGAAGGTAGGCCAAAGTCATAGGGGTTAGGAAGAGAATAGAAAAAGATGAGATTGAAGAGATGTGCAGGTGATAGGCCTTGCAGACTGAATGAGAAGTTTTTATTTTCTTCTGGATGCAATGGAAAGCCATTGAAAATTTAGGGCAAAGCAGAGACATGATCAGATTTAGATTTTTAAAAAATTGCTTTGGGGCTGATACCAAGGGCTCAAGTAGAAAGAAAATGTTTTGGCAACAAATGCACAAATGTGCTCGACACAATGGATGGATGCATGAATTGTGATTAGAGTTGTATGAGTCCCCAATAAAAGGATTTAAAAAAAAAGACCACAGGGCCTTAGCACCACACATTCTATTAAAGGCACACCCAGGTAAATCTCCAGAGACTTAGAGAGCAAGAACAAGCTACTCTCTAATGCACTCTGCCTGAGGGCAAGTCTATTCACTCACCCTACTGGTAAATGGTCAGAAGGAATTCAATGGAGACTCCTCAATGGATGCAGGGCTTCCACTGTAAACCCTAGCCTTTCTTGAAGACTTTCTGCTCAGAAATCGAAACTATTAATTAATACAAACGCAAAGTAGAAGGTTGTCAATGAGCTAGATTGACAGAAGGACTACCACAGTGGACTCAAACATAACAACAATTAGGCTAGCATAAGATTGGACCGTGTTTTGTTTGAGTTTGGATGAGGTCATTATCAGACAGAACGACTGGCTAGCTCCTTTTCCCAATGACCCTCAGAATCAAAGTCATTGCCACCAAGTTGATCTTGACTCATCATGACCCCACTGGGTGGAGTAGAACTGTCCCACGGGGTTCCCGAGGCTGTAACTCTTTACGGGAGCAAACAGCCTCATCGTCCTATCTCAGAGGATAGGAAGGCTGGTGGATTTGAATCGCTGGCTTTATAGTTAGCAGGCTTGCACTAGCATTTATTAGGAGTCCTTGGTGGTGCAAATGGTTAATGTTCCTGGCTACTTACTCACAGAAAGGTTGGAGTTCCCCCGGGGTGCCTCTGAGGAAAGGTTTGATCCTCTATTTCTGAAACACCACAGCCATGTTAAACCCTGTGGAGGCCCTTGAAACTATTGCTCTGAGGTACTCTCCAAACCTTCCACCGAAAATAACCCCTCAGATCCCCTCCCTCAAATGTTTTAACTTTGCTCACAAAATGCCTGAAGCATTATACCCTATTAAGAACCCTCTCTTTTTGTTTTTATTCTTTATTTTTATGTTTTTCTTACTATGAAATCCGGGCTAGGTGAATTTTTAAAAATCTGTTTTTGTTGTTGGAAGGTGGTGTATGGAAGAACAACCAGAAGTCTATCTTGGAAGTCCTGGGAGGGTGCAGATGAGAGATGGCAGTGGAGGTGGAGAGCCATAGAGCTAGACATTTTAATAGCCAGTTGCCATCAACTTGACTCCAACTCAAAAAGACTCTGCCTGTGCTAAAGCAGGATTGTTTTCCATAGAGTTTTCAGTGGTTGATTTTTAAAAAGTAGATCACCATGTCTTTCTTCTGAGGCATCTCTGGGTATATTTTCACCACTAACATTTCAGTTAGAGACATTAACCCTGGAACCATCCAGAGAGTGATACCAAGTACAATTTGCAGAAAGTAAAGACATAGTTGTAGTAGAAGGGAGACCTGGGATGCCTGCCAATAGCTGCATCTAATACAAGTTTATGGGGGGGAAATTAATTTAAAAACGGTCCAGACCTCTATTCAAGTAATCCCTCAATGCAAGAACACTTTGTTCTAATAATCCAGCATCCTGTGATGCTCAACTTTTCAACACAATTGCTGAAGACAAAATGAGTGCATAAGCAAATGTGGTGAAAAAAGATGATGGTGCCTGGCTACTAGCAAATACAGTGTCTGAAGTCTTAAAGGCTTAAAGTTAAATAAGCGTTCATCTAGCAGGAAAACAACAAAGCACACATGGAAGAAGCACACCAGCCTGCATGATTGTGAAGCGTCAACAGGAGCAGGTTTCAGGCATCAGAAGACCCCAAAACAAATAATCACATTGATGCGAATGAGGAAGGGTCAGAAAGGAGACTCAAAGTCCATCTGTAGACAATCAGACATTCCCTTACAGAAGAGTCACAAGGAAGGAAGACCCAGCCAAGGTACAGTATAGTGCCAACAAAATATATAACATTCCTCTAGTTCTTTAATGCTTCCTCTCTATTCCCCTACCCCCCATGCCCTCCCCGCCACTATTATGTCCCCAGTTCTATCTTATAAATCTAGCTAGACTGGAGTGTGTACACTGGTACAGATAAAAGCTCTCAACACACAGAATCCAGGGCAAATAAACCCCTCAGGAATGGGAGGACCATTCACTAAGCTAGAACAGTTGTTTTCAAATGCAGTCTCTGGTTCATTAGCAGCAGCAACACAAGCTGAGAACTTACTAGAATTTCCATGCTCTCATCCCAGATCTGATGAATCTTAAATTTGTGTGTATGTGTGTGTGTGTATGGGGGGGGGGGGTTGGGGACATCTGAACAGTAGCATAATGAATAGTGGAATAATGATAGTGGTTAGGCATTGGTTAAGCATTCAACTGGTAACTGAAAGTTTGGTGGTTCAAAGACACTCAGCAGCTTTAAAAAAGAAAGGAAGGAAGAAAGAAAAAGACTTGGCAACCTACCTCTATAAAGTTTACGGTCACGAAAACTATGGGAAAGTCATCATGGCATTACAGTGAGTCAAAATCATCTCAACAGCATCTAACAAGAAGTGGGCAGCTCAGAGAACCACAGCTTTATCTAGTTGCCTCTTATTGTATGAAACTCACATCTTTACCTGGAGAGGTAGCATGGGCAGGGACTGTCTTTTGTATCTGGCAAATGGGCAGATAGAGGCAGAGAGAAATTCAGAATTTTCCTAATAGTTTACCTGGATCTTGCAAAGGTGGAGAAGGATAACTGGGTTCTAGTCACCATCCAAGCTGCCTGTGGTGCAGCTAGTGGGTCTGATACTGGGAGCTCACCCTTAGAGGGTAGACATGGAACCCTAGCTGTGGGAAATGATAAAAGGAATCAGTACACTGTTTACTTATAGTAAATTGGTCTTTGTCCTCGGTTCCTGAGAGATAACTTCTACAACCTCAGGCTTTGTGCTAGTTCTTGAGATATGAGTCAACAGCCTACCGTGTGACCTGCAGATATTGTGGTTTGCCAGCTCCCACAACCCTGTGAGGTAGCAGCTTGGGTTTGACATATTGATTTTGGGTTTGTAAACCCCTGTGACAATGTGGGTCAGAAGAAGCCTCTATCCTAATACCTGATTCAGGGATTTGGGACTTGCCAGCTCTCCTTGATCCATCAATCTTCTCTCTCTTTCTCTCCTTCAATCTTCATTCTTCACTCCCTCTCCCATCATGGTTTTGCTCTAGAAAGCCCAGCCTAAGCCAGGTCCAGGGGGACAGGTTGACCAGGCTTTTTTCTGCTCATTGTACAAGAACAAGGCGTGAGTCAATGAGAGTATGGTCTAAACTCAGTGGCTCATTCTGTTGGAAATTATTTTCATGGTGAAGTTTGGAACATCAGAAAGCCACTAAATGCAGAAGGGGAAAATAATAACTGAGCAAGATGAATAGTGAGCACGAGCTATTGAGGTGCTGGAGAGCAGGCTCTTGGCCTGGTAAAACCCACCCAATTTCAAAGCCACAGGATAATTGCAGGAGTCAAGCTCCTACCCATGTTTAACCCTGTGATTTTTAGAAAAGATTTTTTTTGCTGAACAGAGAAGGAGAACAATGCCAGAGGACAGGCAATCATAGCTTCATAGGATTTTCTCTTTATTTAAGAGAAAGTTATCTGAAAAAATATTCTCATGGTGATGGCTGCACAACCTTCTTAATGCCACAGAATCAGACACTTGAATGGTTAAAGAGGCAACTTTTATGTTGTGTAGATTTTACCACAATAAAAGCTGTGTCTTCACTTAAAGAGTATATGTATGTGCATTCTTAAATCTTGGTACTATAATAAAAACCTTGGGACACATCATGAAGACAGAGAACTAGGATATTTTCAACTCTCAATGCCAAGACCCCAGGACTTCTCCCTAGAGGGAATCATGATCCTGAATCTAGGTTTTATCGCCCTTTGAGGATATATAAGCTCCTTTGTATAGATACCCACATGCACATTGTTAACTTTTTTTTCCAGTTTTATAAAATTGCATTTTGCTATTGTCAGTAGTCTTCTGATTTTTGTTTTCACTCAATATTTTAAAGATTTATCTATATTATGTATAATTGCAATGCATTCACTTTCAATAATATATAGTATTCCAATGCATGACTGTGTTGCAATTTATTTATCCATTTTTCCTCCATGTGCAGATGTGCAAAGAGGCAAACTCCTGGTTAAGAGCATGTGCAGATGTTCATGTTGTCCAAAGCAACTATCCAGCTGTTTAAATGTTTAGAGCCATTTACAATTTAACTGGTCCATAACTACTTTGTATCCTTTTCAACATCCGATATGTGTTTGTGGTGAGTCCCTGGGTGGTGTCAGTAGTGACACGTCCCACTCTAACGGGAAGGTTGGAGGTTTAAGTTCACTCAGAGATACCTGGGAGGAGAGTCCTGGCAATCAACTTCTGTAAGATCAAAGCCTTGAAAACCAGTAGAGAGCAGTTGTACTCTGATTTTGATGGGGGGAGGGGTATACATATGTGTATTATTTGTTATGAAACATTTCAGTCACATCTTAAAATTTGAAAGATTAGACGAATTGACCTACCCCTCCCAACCTCCCACCCCACCTCTCCCCTTTCATTTTGTCATACTCTGAAGACTTGTGTGTTGCAGTTATGCTAAAACTGTGCCACTGGTATTTCAAATACCTGCAAGATCACTCATGGTGACAGGTTTCCACAAAGCTTCCAGACTAGGACAAAGTAGGAAGAAGACAGGGGAGATCAGTAACTGGGGGGATAGCCACAGACAGCCCTATAAACCACAGCAGAACATTGTTTAACATAGTGCCCAAAGCTGAACCTCTCAGGCTGGTAGGCACTCAAAATACGACTGGGGAAGCACTGCCTCCTCAAAATAGAGTTCATCCAGTGACGTGAATGGAACAAAACTTTGTGGGCCTTCATTTGCTGATGCGGCATAATTTCAAAAAGGAGAAGCAACAACTGCAAGCATTCATTTAGAATCAGAATGTGGTTAATGTATGTATTAACCTGGAGGCTGTCAAAATGAAATAGAATGCATAAAGATTAACATTCAAGGCATTCAGGAACTGACATCAACTTGTATTGGCCATTTTGAATTGGTTAAGAGTCTACTATACTGAAAATGACAAATTGATAAAGGATTTGTGTCACATTCATCATCAAAAACATTGCATGATCTATTCTGCAGTGTAATGCTGTCAGTGATAGGATCATATCCGTATGCTTGTCAATAAGCCCATTAGCAGAACTATTATTCAAATACATGCCAACTGCTAATACCAAAATGATAGAAATTGGAGACTTCTATCAACACCCTCAGTCAGAAATTGACCAAACATGCTATCAAGATGTATTGAAAATTACTGGGGATGGGCAAACAAAAGTTGCAAACAAAGCAGAAGGATCAGTAGCTGCAAAATATAGCCTTTGTGATAGAATAGTCATTGGAAATGGTTTGACAGAATTTAAAAATACTTATTGAAAACTCCTTTTTTACAACAGCATACATTGAAATGATACTTATGGCCCTCACCCAATGAAATACAAAGAAATCAAAAGGACTATATTGTGTGTGTGGTGGTGGTGGTGGGGGGAGACAATGGAAAAATCCCAATATTCTCAATCCCAATACACTCACTCACTCACTCACTACAAGGCCAGGTGCAGACTGCAGAGTAGATCATCATTTGCTCATCATGTGAAAGCTCAAGTTGAAGCTGAGGAAAATTGAAACAAGCTCACATGGGTCAGAGCACTGCTTTTAGTATGCCATTTCTGAATTTAGAGACCATCTCAAGAATAGATGCGACACGCTGAACATTAATGACGAAATCAGACAAGTTGTCAGATAATAACAAGGATGTCATTCACGAAAGAGGCCAAAAGGCCATTGAAAAAGGCAGGAAAGAAAGAAAGAATATGGAAGGGCTAAAACGAGAGTTAGAAGGGACTCTAGCACTTACTCGTGAACATAGAATAGCTAGAGTGAGCAGAAGAAGTTATGAAGCACACGTACTGAACAGAAGGTTTCAAAGAAAGGCTAGCTTAGGAGCTATCAGGCCAGTTCTGAACCACAGGGATGCCGTGCACCACAGACCCAAACTCCTGCACCACCCTGACAGTTTTCTCTGTCTGAGCCCATGGTGACGCCTCTGTTGTCAACCCATTTACTTGAGGGCCATTCTCTTTTCCGCAGCCCCTCCACTTTACCAAACATGGTATCCTTCTCCAGGCATTAAACTCTCCTGATATTATGCCCATGGTATGTAACAGGATGTCTCACCATCCTTACCTCTAAGGAGCACTCTAAGGAAGAACATGCTTCTTCCAAGACAGACCGGTTTGCCCTTTTACGTTAGTTTATGGTACTTTCAATACTCTTCTCCAGCACCACAATCCAACTGTATCTTTTCTTCCACAGTCTTCCTTATTGACTGTCCAATTTTCACATGCATATGAAGCGATGAAAAATGCCATGGTTTGGACCAAAAGCACTGTAGCCCCCAAAGTAGTATGATTGTTTTTCAACACTCTAGAGAGGTCGTGTGCAGCAGCTCTGCCCAATGCAACATGTCTTTTGTTCTCTTGGGTGCTGCTTCCATGAGCATGGATTATAGATCTGAGCAAGACAAGATCCCTGATCGCAATCTATTTCCCATTTATCGTGACGTTACCTATTGGTCCAATTGTGAGGCTTTGAGTCTTCTTTACATTGACCAGTAATCCATACTGAAGACTGTAATCATTGATTTTCATCATGAAGTGCTTCAAAGTCTCCTCACTTTCAGCAAGCAAGGTTGTTATCATCTGCATATCCCAGGTTGTTAATAAGCCTTCCCACACTCTTAGTGCCACATTCTTCTTCATATTATCCAGCTTCTCTGATGATTTGCTTCAAGTACAGATTGAATCAAGATGGTGAGAGGATACAACCCTGATGGCACACCTTTCCTGAGAATCTAGAGAAGCCACATTGTATTGCAATGTATGAAGAGCTAGAGTCAGAAAACCAGCAGGGCAGAACATCCTCAGCATTTCTCAGACTGAAAGGACGGAAGAAGAAATTCGAGCCATGAGTTGCAATATCAAAGCCAATGGATTTTAGGATCCCGATAGCACTGTGAGTTAGGTTGTGTGGCTAACACAAGGTCAAAGGTTTAAGCTACGAGCTGCTTTTGTAAAGATTGATAGCCCTGGAAACCCCCAGGAGTTGTTCTACTTTGCCTGAGAGTTGCTGTGAGACGGAGTCTGTGTGATGGCAATGAGTTTGCTTGAAATTACTTGCGAGTGTCTTTTCTGATGGTGCCCAGCTATCAAAAGATGTAGCTGAACATGTTTTATGCGGTCAGTCTGGAAGAGATGAACGCTCTTAGTTCATTTGTCTGAGACTGTGTTCATATTCTTGACAGATCTGTCTTGGAAGAAGCAGGCAGAATTTACCTTAGTGATACCAATGGTGTGATTTTGTCTCAGATGTTTTGGACGTGTTTTCAGGAGAAACCAAACTCTAGAGAAGTACATCATGCTTGGTAAAGTGGAGAAGCAGAGAAAAAGAGGAAGGCTCTGAACGAGATGGACTGACACAGTGGCTGGAACAATGGGCTCAAACATAAGATCAACTGTGAGGGGAGCACGGAACCGGGAGTGTTTCTGTTTGCACAGGATTGCTATGAGTTAAAACAACTCAACTGTACCTAAGGACAACAACATTATATGGAAATAAGGTGATATCTCATTGCTCTGAGTGAGCATTTCCTTGTATGTTTGTAAGCTCTTTGAATGTTCTCTGGTGAATTGTCTATTTATGTTCTTTGCCTACCTTTTAATTTGATTATTATCTTTTTTTTCTTATTTAGGTGTTGCAGAATTCTGTAGAATTATATTTCAGTAATAAGTTCATTGTGCCATTTTCCTCCCAATCCATGGGCTCTCATTTTACTCTTTTGATGAGGTCTTTTGATATACATAACTTAAAAAAAATCATTTATTGGGGGCTCATACAACTCTTATCATGATAATTGCATACATTATTTGGACATTTGTTGCCATCATCATTCTTGAAACATCCTCCTTCTACTTAGACCCCCAGTATCAGTTCCCCATATTTTCTTTCCCTCCCCACTCCCTTCCCCCCTCTCCACTCCCTTTCCCCCATGAACTCCTAATAATTTACAGATTGACATTATTTTTTCATATCGCACACTGTCTGATATGTCTTCACCTGCTTCCCTGCTATCCGTACCCCAGGGAGGAGGTTATATGTAGATCCCTGCAATTGGTTCCCCCTTTCTACACCACCTTCCCTCCAAGCTCCTGGTATCATCATTCTCACCACTGATCTTGAAAGGATCATCTATCCTGAATGTCCCATGTTTCCAGCTCCTATCCATACCAGTGTACATCCCCCTGGTCTAGCTGGATTTGTAAAGTAGAATTAGAATCATGATAGTGGGAGTGGAGGAAGCATTTAAGAACTAGCGGATAGTTGCATATTTCATTGTTGCTAATTGTACCTTGACTGGCTCATCTCTTCCCTGGGTCCCTTCTGTGAGGGGATGTCACTTCACCTACTATTGGGCTTTGAGTCTCCAATTTGTACTCCCCCTCATTCAGAGTAATATAATTTTTAGTTCTTTGATGCCTGATCCCTTTGACATCTTGTGGTCACACAGGCTGGTGTGCTTCTTCCATGTGGACTTTGTTGCTTCTGAGCTAAATGGCTGCTTGTTTACTTTCAAGGCTTTAAGATTCCAGACGCTCTATCTTTTAATAGCCGGGCACCATCAGCTTTCTTCACCACCTTTGCTTATGCATACATTTGTCTTCAGTGATCATGTCAGGAAGGTAAGCATCATGGAATGCCAATTTAATAGAACAAAGTGTTCTTTCATTGAGAAAGTACTTGAGTGGAGAGCCAATGCCCATCTGCTTTCTTAGTACTAACCCTATAAGTATATGCACACAGATCTATTTCCCCATCATCATATATAATATGTTCACCTATGTACATGCCTATATTTAGACCTCTATAAATGCCCTTACCATCACCACCACCCCAGTTCTTTCCTCTATTTCCTTTTACTTTCTTATTGTCCCACTATCATGCCCAGTCTCCATTTGGGTTCAGTATTTTCACTCTGTTACATTTCTCTTGATCAATCCCTATCAGGCTTCTCACACCCACCTTGCTACTGATTTTGGATCTCTTGTCAACACCACCTCCTTCCCCCCACCTCCCTATCTCCCATGTCCCCCAGGAACCATCAGTCCTGTTGTTTTCTCCTCCAGACTATTCATCCAGCCTATCTTACCTAGATAGACTTGCAGAGATAATGATATGTACCAAAAATAGACAGGACTCTCAAGATGAAGTGACAAAAGAAACCAAAAAGATGACAACAACAACAAAAACTGATCCGACCCACGGATCAGTCAACGTGGGTTCCTGAAAGGGGGACTGGGAATGGAGAGGGCGAGAGATGCGAGAAATGGAGATAAGATAGGATTCTGATCAAGTCTTGTTTCTTGAGCCAAAAAGCAAGGCTAATATAGGATAGCTGAGGAAGGGGGAGGTGCATATATGGAAATGAGGGACAAAAGTGAATAACCAATCATATGCGTATAATATGGCAGGAACAAATGGCAGGAAGCAGTTCTCAAACAGGTCCGTATGCTAATTAGGTGAACTTCCTAGAGCATAGAAACAGCATTACTAATATTTTACCAATGATCATAAAGGTCACATATGAAATAGACCAATAGGCATAAAGGTCACACAAACCATAAAATATCAAAAAAACAAAGGCGGGAAATAAATGATATACATATTAAACTTAAAGACAAAAGTGGGAAATAAGCAAAATACATATTAAACTTAAAACAAACTAAGTTATAAACAGGGACTGGCCGTAAAGGTCAATAATGGCGTCACTGGGGATGGGAGCAGCAGTTGGCTTCCCACAAAAAACATACACAGTGTCTGAAAAATATAAATAAGTAATAGCAAAAGAAAAACCTGCAAATAATTCAAAGTTGGTTGTTGACCTCCAGAAGTGTCCCCCGGTTGGGTCAGATGGGATGTCACATCCTGACCTCAAAGTATATCCTTAGCACTCCCTCGGGAACTCCATGCTCTGCTCCTCCTGCTACTCTACTGCACGCCCTTATCTTGGTGTGGTGGGATAAGACTGGGTGTTTTCCCGACCCTGCTTCTCCAGGGTTGTCCCCATAGGGCCTTGGGTCAGCAAGGGGTAGTATATTTCACGGTGGGGCTGACCAGAGGGTCCTCTCTGTGGAATGGCTGTTCTGAGTGGGGAGATCTTTCTCGAGGCTTAATGGGCTAAGATGCACTCCACCCTTTCTTCCTCCCTCTTCATTTACTCTTGTGTGCTCTGGTCAGACATGTTGTTCTCCCCAAGCTGCAGCCGCAGTGCTGACCTTCAATCAAACTCCCCTGGGGGGAGGGCAGCTGTCCAAGTAGTTGGGATTGGCACTGGCTCCTCTGACCCCTCTGCTGACTTCTCACTCCATGCCATCATGTTGCAATGGCATCCTGGAACCTCAGATTTAAGTTTGGTTCCTCTTTCCCTGTGGAGATATCAATAATACGTAAAATGATGGATATTCAGACCAATGGAAAAGAACTCAAAACCCAGAAATAAAAGCATCAGCATACAGGCAACTGATATTTGATAAGGGTCCCCAAAATATCAAAGGGAAACAGATGCCCTCTTCAACATGTCATGCTGGAAAAAATGGATATCTACCTGTAGAAAAGTGAAACAAGACCCTTATCTCACTCCATGCACAAGAATAAACTCTAGATGGATCACAGACTTTGAGGTAAAACCCCACACTATTAGGGCCATCAATGAGGGAATTGAGACCAACCTGAGAAGTTTGGCACAAGGAATACATAGACTATCCAAAATTGGGAAGAACACAAACACAGAGGAGGCAAAAATTGACAAGTGGGATATACTGAAAATAAAACACCAGTGTGCATTGAAAGAATTCACCAAGAGAGTAATAAGATAGCCCATGGACTGGCAAAACATTCTTAGCAATGACAAATCAGATAAAGGGCTCATTACTAAAATTTACAATACCGACAGCTTCCAAAAAGAACAAAACTAACTGCCTACTAAGGAGGTGGGCATGAGACCTGAACAGAAGTTTCACAGAGGCAGAAATCCAAATGACCAATAAACATATGAGAAAATGTTTCTGATCATTAGCCATAAGAGAAATGCAAACAAAACAACAATGAGATACCACCTAACATCCTCAAAGATAGCCAAATTCAAAAAATCAGAAAGCAACAAGGTTGGAGGGGCTTTGGGGAGACAGGAGCTCTCATCCACGGCTGATGGACCTGTAGGTATGTATAGCCACTATGGAAATTGATTTGGTGATACCTAAAAGATATGGAAATTGAGTTACCACACAACTCAGAAATCTCCCTACTGGGCATTTACACAGAAGTGGCAAGAAACAAACCACAACCAGACACCTGTGCTCGCAGCACAGTTCACAATTATAAGGAGTTGGAAACAACTCTAATTTCATGGTATATATGCACAATGGAGTACTACACATTGCTGAAAAGTAGTGATGAACATATGAAGCATTTCGCCACATGGGAAGAACTGGAGGAAATTATGCTAAGTAAAGTAAGCCAAGCACAAAAGGAAAAGTATGGCATGAGTCTGCTGAGGTAAGCTTAAAAAAATGCAAAGGAAGCATGGGGGATGGGGGTGGGGGGAAAGCTACTGTATACAGAAATTCCTTAGGGGAGGCCCAGGTAGAATAGCAGGGGCCAAACCAAATCCAGGGGTACATAGGATAGCCAACTGAGGAGGGGAGGGGGAGTTGGTGATGTGCAATGGGAGAATGGGGCACTAACTTTTGTTTGTTTTAATATGTTCCAGTCATCTAGATAATCTTCCAGTGTCTGTGTATGCCCTTCAATAGAGCCATAACGTTTGTCTATTTTCCATTTATCATGATGTTACCTATTATTGATAAATCTTAAAGCTCTGGGATTTAAGTTTAGTTCTTTAATCTATCTTGACTTTGTTTTTGTGTGTGGAGCAAGGTATGGGGTCCTGTTCCATTCTTTTGCAGATGGATATCCAATATTCCTAGAACCATTTGTTGAAAAGGGTGTCTCTTTTGTATGAGATGTTGTTCGGTCCTTAGTCAAAAATCAGTTGCTTGCAATGGACACTTTTATTTTGGGAATCTCGCTTCTGTTCCACGGGCCTATGTACCTATCATTGTAACAGAACCATCCTCCTTCACGCCCACTGTTCTAGCTGTGTTTTGAGATCAGGTAATGCAAAGCCTCTGACTTTGTTGAGAGTTCTTTGCTTATCTGAGACCATTTCCTCTCGATATGAAGTTGCTACATAGGTTTTCCATTTCTTTAAAGAATGAAATTTGGATTTAGATCAGAATTGTGGTGAATCTGTAGATTGCTTTAGGTCATATCGACATTTTCACAATTGTACGTTTTCTTATAAATATGAGATATTCTTCCATTTGTGTAGTTCTCTTTTGGTTTCTTGTAATCATGTTCTGTAGCTTTCTTTGTAAATGACTTTTGTTTTTCAGTTAGATTTACTCCAAAGTATTCCATCTTTTGTGGGGCTGTTGTAAATGGTATTGTGGGCTTGATGTCTTTTTCAGAGTTCTATTCATTGGTATAAAGGGATCAATTAGATTTCTGCTTGTTAATCTTGTATCTTGTTGCTATACCAAATCCCTGAATTATTTCCAACAATCTTTTTTTTTTTTGGTGTGGAGTCCTTGAGGCCCTCTCCCTATAAAATCGTATTATCTGTGAATAGTGAAAGTTTCACTTCTTCTTTGCCTAGTTGTTCCCTTGATTTCTTTTTGTTGTCTGATAGCTTTGGCTAGGACTTCTAACACAATGTTAAATAAGTGTGATGATAGGAGTCATCCTTGTACAGTTCCTGTTCTCGGGGGAAATGTTTTTAGTTTTCCCCAATGAATGTGATGTTAGTCATTGGAATTTCATACATGGCCTTTATTATGTTGGGGAATTTCCCTTTTATTCCTATTTTACTGTGTGTTCTAAAATCAGAAATACGTGTTGGATAGGTTCGAATGTGTTTTTTGCATCTATTGATATGATCACGTGGTTCTAATTCTTTGTCTTGTTTATTCAGAGAGTACTTAGATTTTTAAAAAACTCTATTTGAACCAGTCTTGCATCACTGGTATAAATTCCATGTGGTAATGATGAATTATTATTTTTTAATCTGTATTGGCTTCAATTGACTAGCATTTTTGCATTACTGTTTATGAGGGGGTACTGTCTGGTTTTCTATCTTTGTGGGGTGTTTTTCTGGTTTAGGAAACATAGAATAAGTTTGGGAGTTTGCTGTCCTTTACTATATTCTGGCATAGTTTGTGTAGAACTAGTGATAGTTCTTCATGGAATACTTGGTAGAATTCCCCTGTGAAGTCATCTAGTCCTAGGATTTTCTTGTTTGAAAGTGTCTTGATGATCTTCTCTATTACTTTTTTTGTTCCGAGCCTGTTGAGGTGTTAATTTGGGTGGATGGTGTATTTCTAGGTGTTTGTCTATTAACTCTAGATTATCAAAATTTTGGGAGTACAGTATTTTGTAGTACTGTCCTATTATTCTTTTATTTCAATCCGTTGTGATGTCACTCTTTTCATCTCTAATTTTAGATATTTTCATCTTCTTTTTCTTCTCTTTTGTTAAGTTTGCATAGGTTTATCCATTTTGTTAATCCTCTCCAAAAAACAATTTCTTGTCTTGTCTTGTTGACTTTTCCATTGTTTTTCTGTTTTCCAGATCATTTATTTCTGCTCCAATTTTGCAATTTCTTTTTTTTCTGTTATTGAGATGTTATGATGTTCCTTTTTTCCAGTTGTGGAATGTGTTGGGTGATGGTTTTAATTTTGGATTTCTCCTCTTTTTTCCACGTGTGTATCAATTGCTATAATTAGCAATTTGTAAAATTTATCAATGATTATAAAATTGCTGATAACTGCTTTTGTTGTGTCCCAAAGAATTTGATCTATTGTGCTATCATTCTCATTTGTTTTAAGGAATTAAAATATTTCATTCCTTATTTGGTCTACCACCCAGTCATTTTTAAATAATATTTTTCAGTGTCCATGTGTTCATCTTTATGTTCTTGTTCTCTTAATATTGATTTCCAGTTTTTATAGTGTTCTGATCTAAGAAAGTGAATTGTAGAATCTCAATCTTTTTCAATTGGTTAAGGTTTGCTTTATAGCCTAACATGTGATCTATTCAAGAATATACACACTATGTGTTGGAGAATGTATATGGTACTTTTGTCAGATGGAATGTTCTGTATAGATCTAGGAGAGGGAATTGGTTGAGTGTGATATATGAGGTCAAGTACTTGATTGTTGTGGCGGTCATGTGCTTGATGTCAATTTCATGATTGTAAGTCCAGGGGTGGAGTCTAGCCTGTTAATCTGAAGATAGCCATTGAGTAGCCAATGAGGCTGCTGTGGGGGCATGGCTTTCTCCTGAGACTTCTGGGAAATCTCACTATATTTCCTTTGTGGAGATGAGATGCCCTCCCCCCAGTTGTTGGGAATCAGTCTCCGAGACAATGAACTACGGATAAGACAAGATGGCAGCATCCAAGGAGCTGGAGGAGCTGAAGGAAAAGTCACGCGGCCTTACCCTGATGGAACCAGACCTCTGAAGCTGGAGAAGCTACGTGAAGACCCCTGCCAGCGCTGAGTTGCTTCTACCACCACTGGATGCTGTTGATGGACCCTGAGCCCTGGAAGAAAGGAGCCATGGGGAGACCCCTGCCAGCACTGGGATTTTGCATCCACTGACCTGTGACTTCATGAGTCAGAAGGAGACATTGTAGACTGACATTGGGCATATGGGCTAATATTGGACTTATGACTTTGAACTGGACTGGGCTGGGATGCTTTCTCAACATTCCATTCTTCTTGTATATAAACCTTACCCTTATATCCATATGCGTATCTATGAATTTGTTCCTCTAGTCTACCCAGACTAACACAATTGTGTTATTCAGCTCTTCTGTTTCTCTATTGAGTTTTATCCTGATCATCTGTCTTTCCTGAAGAATGGTGTGTTGAGTCTCCTATGAATATTGTAATACTGTTTACTTCAACTCTGTGATGATTTGATTGATATATTTAGAGAGTCCTTCATTGTGCGTGTGTGTTTATTATGGTTTTATGCTCCTGGTGTATTGTTACTTTAATCATTATGTAGTGTCCATTCTTGCCTCTCATTATGTTATTTGCTTTGAAGTCCATTTGATCAGAGACTAATTGTACCACTCCTGCCTTTTATAGTCTCCATTGGCTTGGTAGTTTCCTTTGTTTTTATTTTTCCATCCTTTGATAATTATTTTTGCCTTTGAGTTTAAGATGTGTCTCTTATAGGCAGCAAATAAATCTAATCCAGTCTGTCATTCTCTATTTTTCGATTGGTGCATTTATTCCATTGATATTCAGTGCCAGTATTGATTCATGTGAGTTTGTTGCTATATTTGTTTGGTTTGTATTCTTTTTGTGTGCATGTGGCTTCACTGGTGTCTTTGTTTCTCCTCTAATTCTATGTTGTTTTGCGTTCTCCTTTCATTGCATTGGTATCTGGGTGGTGCTGTTCTGTATGATTCCAGTTTGTCTGCTGTTAGTATTGATTCTCTCCACCCATGGTGATGCAGTTACTTGTATTATTTATTTATTTATTTATTTATAATTCTGGTCTAGTTTTTCTGAATTCCTTTAGTTTTTGTTTATCTGGGAATACCTTTATCTTTCCATTGTATCTGAGGAATAATTTTTGCTAGACATAAGATCCTTAGTTGGCAGGCTTTTTTGGTTTCAGGTTTTATGTGTGTCACTCCATTGTCTCTTTGTCTGCAGTTTCTAATAAGACAGCTGAGCTTTCCTCATTGGCTTTCATTTGTAGGTAGACTGTTCATTCCCCCCTAGAATTCTCTCCCATTTCTTGAAATTGGAGAGGTTATGATATTTTGTGAGGTTTTCTTTTGTGGTCTATCTTATTTGGGGACCTCCCAATTTCTTGAATAGTTATTTTCTCCTCCTTTGTAATGTTTACAGAACTCCTCCCCCCTCCACCCTCATGATTTCTCCTACTATTCTCTCTATAGACTTTTGTTTTTCTTTTTCTTCTTGCTCTGGGATCATGGAGAGACATAGGTTATTTCTCTTGATAGTGTCCCACATCATTCTCGGACTTTTCTGGATTCCTTCACCTAATTGTTATTGTTGTTGCTCCTTGTTTCTCTCATTAGTTGTAATGAGATGGATTGTCTCTGAGCTTTAGTGATTCTATTTTTTTCTTCCTTTCTTTTCCTCCAGTCTTTTACTATATTGCTGAATTCTGTCATCTCTTTGCTTATCTTCTCGGATTCCTTTTGGTTTAAGGATTAGTTTTTCAATTTTTTCCATTGTTCTCAAGAGTGTTCCATAAATCTCTTGAAGGGATCTAAGTACCATAATTCTGAATTCTGTTTCTAGTAGTTATATGGCCTCTTTTGGGGAGTGTTCCATTGAGTTTGGGGGATTCTGGTTATGTGTGGAGTACCACAGTTGATGGCTGCTTTTGTGGCATCGCGGTGCAGCTATTAGTTATGTGTGAGCTGTTGGGTCATTTGGGGGGTAGTTGACTCTGCCTAATGATATGAGGAAGGCCTAGTAGCAGTCGAAAAAACATAGAGTGATGAAATAAAGAAGGAGAGAGAGAGAGAGAGAGAGGAATAGGTAGGGGGAGAAAGTGTAAGGGAAGAAGTTAAGAGGATAAAATAAAGTGATAATAATTGTAAGTGACCATCTGACTATGTCAACAGATTTATTTGTAAAAAATAATGGTAAGATATATTTTAAGAGGAGGTCATCAGAATTAGCAGGTTTCATGGGGATATATTTCAAGAGAAAAAGGAGAGAGTGACCAGAAAGAGAGTGGTTGGGGCAGGAGAAAAGTATAAGGGAATATTCAGATCAGAATACGAGGATTTATGTGTGTATGTGTGTATGTATATATATGTATATGTATATATATTAAATGAGAAAAGAAAAGAATAAGAGAGAAGGATAAGAAGATAAAAGAAAGAAAAGACAGTGAGAAAAAAGAATAATGAAAAATTGTTGATGTCAGAGAAGAGGAGAGGAAAAAAGAAAAAAATAAGGGTATGACTTGGATGTAGTTCTTCAATAGTGGATGAGTTCTTTCTGTGCTTGTTATCTGGAGGCCATATTCCTCCATCTCTTTATAAGTTTATGTTTTAACCACCTCCATAATTTTTATTACTGTAGCTTAGGTAGTGAGTTTGGAAATCAGGAAACATGAATCTTTAAATTTGTTCTTTTTCAGTATTTTTTTTAGGAAAGTTACTTCACTTGAATGAAAGAACCACAAGACAAGACACTATTTCTTCTTCCTATTAAGGTCTTGTCTAAGTTTCACTGAACTCAGTACCATTGAGTCAAACACTGAAATAATGGCATCAACTCATAATAGTGTGAAGATGAAGCCAATATGTCAGATGGTAGAACAGAGAGATGGAAATAATCTGAAACACAGAGGATACTGCTACACAGCTCCTTTAAATATCCTGAACCCAGCCCTTTTCAGTCTTCCTTATTTTTGAGACAGCAAATTTCCTAATTGCTTAAACCAACGAGTTTTGTGTGTATAGACGACATTGCCCTTAAACAATAAAGAAGAGTATGGAATCTTAAATTGTTATTGCTAAATGAAAACTCCAGCAACTAAAACTCAGATGGAATTTACATTTACTAATCTTAAGGTATAATTTGTATGCTTTACTTTTTATTTTTTTTAAATATTTCAAACCTTGGTGTCAGTAAACCCAGAGACAAGGGAACAACAAGTGTTCCACAATTCATGGTGAGGAGGGTATAGGAGGGCTGGTAGGGCTTGATCGAGGGCAGTGGAACTGAGAGGAATTACTGAAGCCCAAATGAATGCTGAATATAATAGTGGGACAAGAGGAAAGTAAAAAAATATATAAAGGAAGGAACTAGGAGGCAAAGGACATTTATACAGGTCAAAATACAGGCATGTACATTTGCAAATATATTATATATGATGATGGGGAAATTGATCTATGTGCATATATTTATAGGTTTAGTATTGAGGTAGCAGATGGACATTAGGCCTCCACTCAAGTACTCCCTCAATGGAACAACACTTTGTTCTATTAACTTGGCATTCCATGATGCTTTCCTTCTTGACACAGTTGCTGATGACAAAGTGGGTGCATAAGCAAATGTGGTGAAGAAAGCTGATGGTGCCCAGCCTATCAAAAGATATAGCATCTGGCAGTCTATGCCAGATATGATAAGATATGACAGAATACTAATAATTTATAAATGATCAAATGTTCATGAGGGAGGAGGGAGCAGGGAGGGAAGGGAAAAAATGAGGAGCTTGATACCAAGGGCTCAAGTAGAAAGCAAATGTTTTGAGGATGATTATGGCACCATTTATACAAATGTGCTTGACACAATGGATGGATATATGGATTGTGATAAGAGTTGTATGAGTCTCCTATAAAATAATATGTTTTTAAGAGATACAGCGTCTGGGGTCTTAAAGGCTTGAAGATAAAAAAGCAGCTATCTAGATGAGAAGCAACAAAGCCCACATGGAAGAAACACACCAGCCTGTGTGATCACGAGCTGTTGATAGGATCAGGGGCCAGGCATCAAAGACCCAGAATAAAAATTATTATCACTGTGAGTGAAGGGGAGTACGGGGTGAAGACCCAAAGCCCATCTGTAGGCAACTGAAGGGTACCCTTACAGAAGGGTAATTGGGGGGGAGGGAGATAGCCAGTCAGGGTGCAGTACAGCAATGATGAAGCATAGAACTTTCCTCTAGTTCTTTAATGCTTAATGGTGGAATCTGTTTCAGCTCATTTTATTAGACCTAAGCTTTTGGTGGAACAGAGAATCACCTTTCTCACATGATTTGTGGGCTGCCCTGAATCATTCCTAGGGTTGCCTGTGTCAATGTTGAACTCCTGAGACCTTTGATAAGCCTGGAGCCACTGAGATGTTAACCACAAAGTCAGCAGTTCAAGGCCCCCCTCGATGTTCCATGGGAGAAAAAGGAGACCGACTACTCCCATAAAGATTTAAATCCAAGGGAGCAATTCTACCTTCTTCAACAGAGTCACTATAAATCTGAACCAATTTGATGGCAGTGAGTCGATAAGGGCTGGTCTTGGGCTGTACTTTGAAAACTGGATTTAGAAGTCCTGGTGGCAATGTGGTTCTGCATAGAGCTGCTCACAACAAACTGGACTGAGAACAAGTGGAGACCCATCCCACAAAGCTTCACTAAGCAACATGAAGCCAGCCCAGCAGGTGGCGGCGTATAAAGACTGAAAAAAACCCAAAAGCCACTGGGAAAGGGTTAATAAGGACCTGATCATCTGGTTTTCCCTCAGGAAAGTTTAACTTCCCCCAAAAAGCTGTTCTCTACACCTGAAGAAACCCAACAGTCCTGTTCCCATGGAATCCTCAACCAATGCAGCCCTGACCTGTGATTTATACAAAATGTAGCCATTTCTTAATTTTCCCCACAATGGTTTCATTCTTACCTTATGAACCTGCTTTGTCACTGTTTGCTTTGATTTATGAAAGATTTCAAACTCCCCCAATAACTATCCCTCTTCTTTTCATTGAAGCTAATCCCCACAAAGACACTTTCATCTGCTGATTAGTCATGCCCCAGTGAGCCTTGCTAACCAGGGGCTAAGTTATTGATGTGTTAAAGATGCAATCTTGAAGTCTTGGGACCACTGAAGAAATCCCGACATGCGATTTGACAGAATCTCAGAATGTATGGTGTTCTTTGAGCAGTCTTGGTCGCACGCCTTCCTTGGGGTCAATACATCTTTCCGGCCTGACCACCTGTGGGAGCTGAATTATTGTGGAGCCATGTTTAGACTGCCAACTTCTACTATCCCGCACCCCAGGATGTTGTGATCGTTCCCCAGGCTCCAGTTTCCATTTCCAATATAACATGCATTCAGCTGCAAATCTATTACCCCAGAAGGAGCAGCTCATTGTTTCATGCCCTGCCTGTGGCCTTCCTCATAAATTCACACTGACCCACAAGTCAACGGGACTGTAATTTGGATGTGATGCAAGTGATCCCTGGGTTGTGAATGCCCAATTTACATACAACCTGTGTGGTTACAGACCAGGCCCTGCATATCTAGTTCTGAGCAGGCATGCCGAGGCAGTGCTCTGGAAGGGACAGAGGAGTGCCCTGCCTCCTCCCCAAATCGTCCTGGAGCAGTTAAGAGATGGAGCCTGCACCTATCAGTCCCTGGGTCTGCAGCCAGCCTGGAAGCTGACCCTGGACACCATGGAGATGTGCAGAATGATCAGGTTCAGAAGTGCACTGCAGCCCTGCAGCTGATGTGGGCGCTGTCTGGAGTTGATGAGGCCCTGGCTTGGGTGGGAGATTGCAGGTGCGGACACACATTGCTCAACACGAGGCCTGTTGTTGGCATTGCCTGTGATCGGGTGTGTAGAGGAGACCCAAACCTGAACCTGGACCCCAGCTGTCCTTGGTCTCAGCTCAGGCTTGCCTCGGTGGAAGCTCTGCACTGGGTAGCTTAAGCTCATCTCCAGGCTCCCCAGGTCAGCAGGGAGGGAGAGGCCGGCTCCAGAGAAGGGGGCAGGGTCCAGTGCGTGGGTGTGCCAGGGGAATGCAGCGTCTTCGCCACGAGCAACATATAGTGGCGCAGAATGACACAGGTGTCACTTTGTGACCCCCATCAAAATGGTATTACTAGTATGCATGCCTTACTAAGTTAAAACTGTGTTTCTTCACTACTTTTCCAGTGTATCTTTCCCACTTTTCCTCAATATTTTTTAATGAATAGAAAAACACACTGCGAACTATATACTAAAGCACGCATTTAACTGACTTTAGGGAAGAACCATTCGCATTAAAGACAGACATATAAATGGAACCTGTTGGAGATCCTGGGACTGCCTGTGTGGGCCACCAGTCCTTCCTCCTACTCACCGACTTTGAGTGGTGAGTAAGCTTGCCTCCGTCCTTGCATCTTTTAAAAAGAATTTCTTTTATTTTTGTTTTCTCGAGTCTTATTAGACAGTGAATAAAAGGGAAGCCCTCGACAAGATGGATGGACACAGTGGCTGCCACAATGGGCTCAAACATAAGAATAGTTGTGTCGGATATGATGATGGCGACATCCATACAAATGTGCTTGACACAGTGGATTGATGTGTGGATGGTGAGAAGAGTTGTATGAGCCCCCAATAAAATGATTAAAAAAAGACAAATCAACTATCGTCTCAGAAAGTCACAGGGACAGTCTACCCTCTCTGCTAGGGTTGCTATGAATCTGAATTGAGTCATTGGCAGGGAGACGGAGACCCGGGAGAAGACTATTGCTGTCGTCTGGACCCCAGGGGCTGGCTATTTCACCAAAGTCGTGCCTGTCAAAAAGCTTGAGCTATCCAAGGAACCGAAAGGCAACAGCTGTTTATTTAAAATGTCCAACTCTGTTAGAAACTGGGTTTAACCTTACCTGGTAACCACATGGAAATGTTGCAAAACCATGAATCATTCCAAGTTGTAGTTAAAAAAGAAGAAGAAGAAGTGTGCAAATGGCACAGGACCGAGGAGTGTCTCCTTCCTTGGGACACAGGCTGCCGTGAGAAGGAACAGACTTGGTGGTCCTACAGAGACCCCAGTCGATGGTGACGAGGCTCTGTCTGCAAAGAGAAGGAGAACAGAAGTGTATTGAAAGCGCCCTAGTCCCACAGGGGTGAAGCCCTTCCTGGCCAAGTGAAAAATCGGTGGTTCATATCTACTAGAAGAAGCACCTGGTCATTTCCTCCTGGAGAAATAGTCTACAAGAACCCTGTGGGACAGTTCCATTCTTTCCCATAACATGGCTACAA
>PVJH01013762.1:0-59231 GCA_004026705.1 Nesogale talazaci
TCCAGGGCCACCACTTAGTAGCTGTGCAGCAATGCCGGGTGACTTAACTTCTCTCAGACACATTGTCACGTTAAAAAAAAAAAAAAGAGGACAATCACACCTGGTGAGAATTAAAAATGTAAATATCGTTTTCTGTAACCCAACCTAACCCCATGCAGACCCCTGCTGCCAAGTGTGTCCGTTTCCACTCGAAGAGGCGGAATGGAGGGTTTCTGAGATGGTAGATCTCTCTGGGACCTTTCTCCTTCTGAGCGACTGGTGATTTGAACCCTGGGCCACGTGGTTAGCAACCCGAGGCCTAACGCACAAAGCCGCAAAGACTCTTTGATGTGACCCAAACTATGTCATAACCATATGTAGGCCTGGGGACATTTCATGGCCTAGCTCCAAATGTGCATTTAGAAAATAAGCCATCGAGTTCTACATGTTCTAACTTGTACTTAAAAGAGAAAGGGGAGAAATAACAGATTCTACACCCCAACATAGCTATCCAGGATTTTTCATTTTCCTTTGGGAATTGTTGATCATGTTTGGTGTGAGCAGTGTCACTTTAAAAGACCCTGCACGCTAGGGAGGAGCCTGGGTGGTGCAGCGGGTCACACCTGGACTGCCAATCCCAACGTCGTCAGTCTGAATTCACCAGCTGCTCTGAGGGAGAAAGGCAAGGCTGCCTGTGCCCATGAAGGTTTACAGCCTCGAAACCTGCAGGAGAGCTCTGCTCGACCCTACAGGGTCGCTGGAGTCAGAACAGACCCCAGGACTGGCCGCTGCTGGCCTTACACATGGCTTGTGTCTGCCACCTCTAAGGGGGCGGGGGGGGGGGGGTTGTCAGAGAAACAAGAGGCCCCTTCTGTGGGGTCCAGAAGCCCACAGGCCCCCAGCTGTCAGAGATGTGAGGTGGGCCAGGTCCACCTGTCACTAGTGATCGCCGGCCCTGCTGGGAGGGGCTGCAAGTTGTGGGCCGTGTCTTGAATCTATTCTGAAGCACTCGTGCGGTCGGCTGGGCAGGCACAGCGGCCTTGGTGGCGCGGTGGAACCTCAGCCATTAAGGACCATCAGCTGCTCTGGAGGAGAATGCAGGGATTTCTACTCCTGGGAAGAATTACTGTGTGAGAAACCCACGGGGGACAGCCCTGCCCTGTCCCATCCCCTCGGTGGCCATGAGTCTGCGTGTTGCCCGGAGACAGGAGGCACGGGCACAGGGCAGAGGCCTTGGCAGGCCCCGTCATCCCCACTGTAGGTTTTCACTTTAGACCCATCCACAGAGACACCGGACAGTGACTTGGCCTCTGGCTCCCCATTGCTGGCTCTCTCTCGGGCTGCCTCCTACTGTGGAGAGAACAGACTGGAGCATTCAGCACTCCCGGGGCTGCTCCAGAAACATTTGGTAAATGCAAAGGAGAACAAACAGGAAGCGGTGGCTTAGACTGCATGCTGCCTTTTGTTAACCACCCATTGTTCCATGCCAAAAGACCTTACATTGAGAATATCAAAAAGGATGGCCCAGACCATCCTTTGATGGTGGGGTATATCAGCATCTCTCGTGTGTCTGAGCTAATAGAAGCAATCTCGGGAGAGACCAGTCCCTGGAGAAGGACATGGTGCCTGGTGACATAGAGGACCAGCAAAAAAGAGGGGGGTCTTCATAAGAGGTGGGGGGGCTGAACAGCAGGCTCCAACATGAGAACAATCGTGAGGGGACCCAGGATCCAGTGGTGTTTCTTTCTCTGGTGCAAACAGGAGCAAAGCAATCGATAATTCAATAAGTCATTGAGCTGTGATAGATAACCAGAAGTGGACATTGTTTTCTGCCAGGCTGTGAGAGGCAGCATGGCTTAGGCCACAGGCTCTGGAGTCAGATTCGCTGGTTAAGTGATGTCACCACAGCCATTTAGCCGCCCTCCTTCCCCTCATAAAACTGGCTGACATCACCTACTTCCGAAGGAGGCCATGAACATTAAATGAGACGCTGTCGGTGGGACGCCTGGCTTATAGCAAGTGCTTCATAAAGTTTTCTGCCTCCCCTGCCTCCTCACACTGGCTCACAATTCCTCCTCAATGCAGAGAAGCTGCTCATGAATAAACAGCAGCGGACCCCAGCCCCACGTGCTGTGACGAGTCCATCTGCTGAGAAACACGCGTGTGAGCTAAGAGTCCGCAGAACGTACTTTCTCTCTTCTCTCTTCACGGTGGCCCTCAGCGGGGGCCACACCTGGCACCCACCCAGGGAGCTTTCCAAACCACTGACGCCGTGGTGTCCCAGATAGAGCAGATGTAGTTGGCGGAGGGGGGTAGGGTGTGTGTGTGTGTATCCGTGGCGTTTTAAGAGCTCTCCTGAGTTGTCTAGCACGTGGTAGGCCAGGGTCAAGCTCCGCAGCCCCGGGACACCAACTGGATGAATCAGGCTTGGGAGTGGCACTGAGGGGGTCCCAACCTGGCCGCAGGAATCACGAAAAACCCTGGTAAGCACCTGCACCTCACAGGGATGCCAGGCGGTGGGGAGGCTCGGGGGTGGTTTCTTTCTTTCTCACAGGTCCCGGTTCGTCAACATGGTTGCATAAGGCACCTCATTAAGAATGGTTATTTTCATAGTGCAGAGTGCTTTTCCTTCCTAGCAGCTTGGTTTTCATCTAGAAGAAGGTCCATAGCATACCTCAGTCTCCAGTTCGTAAATGGAAGTGAGACCCCAACCTGCCCCCCTAAAACAGCAGCCTCGAGCACGGCCAGTGTGTCTTCAGAGGGATGCTCACCCACCCCAGAGCCACGTGCAAGATGGGATAGAAACAACTCGAGTCCGGTCAGGCCCTTGGGAGGTCCAGCGGCCAGGGAGGTTCAGAAGCTAGACAGAGTGGACTCGACTCATGGATCCTGCACTCAGCAGGCCTTGGCGGCTCACCTTCCCAAATGACGAGCAACGATGGCCATGACAAGAAGGCGATCCTGGTTTGCAATTGGCTCCAGGGCATGGGGGTGAGCGAACTGAGGATACTAACTCATTGTGTGTGTACTGGTCAGTGTGGGGCGAAGCCCTCCACGGACCTCACCTCATTTCATCCTCAGAACCACACGGTAGAGTTACAAACTGCACACTCACTGTCCTCACGTCACTGCTCCCCACTCCCAGCAATGTGAATGGACCAAGTAGAAGTGTGCCTCTCTGGGTTTCTGAGGTTTAACTATTTACTGGACAAGACGGCCTTGTCTCTCTCCCGGGGAGCGACTGGTGGGTTCAAAGCTGGTTCACAGCTCAATGCCTAGCCCACTCAAGCTCCAGAGCCCCGCCTGCAGAGCAGTAGACTCATCGTCACGCTGTAGGACAGAACAGAACTGCCCCTGTGGGCTTCTAAGCCTCTAAGTGTTCGTAGGCGTGGAAACCATGTTCTTTCTCCTGGGGGGTGGCGGGTGGTTTCAAATTGCTAACCCTGAGGTAGCAGGTCAACAAGGATCCCACTACACCTTCAGAGCACCTTTCGACAGAGTAGGTGCTTTTCTGACCCCTGCTTTACAGATAAGAGACCTAAAGACAGATTGCTTAAGGAGCCCCACCAAGAGGGCACGGTACTAACTGGAGGCAGGGCCCAACCCCAGCCCTCTAACTCTAGGCCTTAATGGTACATTGGGCCCCTCCCCACAATACACTGCATGGAGCTAGTCCTCGGGGTCCTACCTGAGAGCAGCGCTTCCTCAGCACAGGGCAGGCTGGCATTCTTCTTCCTACACAGGTGACATGATGTCAGCGGGGCTCGCTGAGGGTCGGTGGTCGTCTGCCCTCATGGAAGCAGTGGGCCTCGACTTGAACAGAGCACATGCGTCTCCCACCAGGCACTCTAAAAACCAGGCTCACTGCCCTCGAGGCACCACCAACTCAGAGCAGCCCCTGTAGAGCAGGAGAAAGCCGCTCCTCTGGGTTTCTGAGACTGATTCTTTACAGGGTCAAAGCCTCATCTCTCTCCCTGGGAGCAGCTCGTGGTTTTGAACCACTCACCTTGTTGTGAGCAGTCCGGCTGGAACACACTGCACCAGCAAGGCTGCTGCTGGTCCCAAATGGGGACCATCACAGCGTGCAACAGTATAGGAAGTGGGAGAGGAAGATCAGAGAGATGGAAAAGAGGACATATAATGGTGATTACTTGATTTGGGTTTTTGAAAAAAGAAAGAAGACCAAAAAAAGATACAGGTATCCCTTCACTTGCAGAAGAGAGATGGTGAAAAGGCTGGACTGCCCAGAGTCTTGCATGTCATCCTATTTTAAATGCCGGCAGTAATGTGCACTGCCCAGCGCTCTTGGTTGGTGGGGAGGGGGGTTGCTATCAATATCCTCATTTCACAGCTGAGAAAATGATGTTGATGTGGAAACCTGAAATGACCAGGGCCACACAACAGCCAGTAGGGGAACTGGGCCTTCATTCACCCACAGAGCCTGGCTCCAGATGCCTGCCTCTAGGCCTGGGCCCTGTTGAGTTCTCAAACACCGGATTGTCCCCAGAGACCACGTTCTGGGCCACTCACCACGCTAGTGCTTAATTCAGATAAGCTCACTGGCCTTCACACAGGTCTAAAACTGTAGGTGCTATGATCCCCACGCTCCCTAAAAAACAAAAGCCACGCTCACTACCGGCGAATCGGTTCCAACTCACGGACTCTGCCGCATAGAGTGCAACTGCCCCTGTGGGGGTTCCAAGACGGCAACCAGTCAAGGGAGGAGAAAGCCTCGTCTTTCTCCTCGAGTGCAGCTGGTGGTTTTGAACCACTGTCCTCTCCCCATGACACAGATCAAAACCGAGCCTGCGAGATGGTCTGACGTCACACAATGAGGAAATGCAGAGCTGTTGACTCTGAGCCTTCCGATTCGACCAGCCCATGGTCCGCACCACTGTCAACACCAACCCCTGGGTTAAGAAGTCAGAGCCATTGGACCAGAATGTCTGTAGCATGGAGCTCGGCGGGTTCCCTTGCTTTCACTCGGGAAATGCATGGTCAGCAGACAGTGAGCTGTCTGGAGCAGGACATTCCTCAAGGACCCGGGTGCTGTCTGCTCCCTGTGTAATGCCTGGCACTGTGTCCGGCCCATAGGAGCCTGGGAATGGGTGAACCCCTGGGAGGCTGTGGGGGGTGGAGGGCGGGCATAGACCAAGCCCTATGTTTCAACGCAGGCATCATCACAGTGAACTGCTCAGAGCCCTGCCCCAGACAGATGGCCCCGGTGACACGACGCTCCCCCAGGCCGCTGCAGGTGGGTGCTGACCCCCTTGTCTGTGGAAGGTGAGGTGCCAGGCACTTCTGAGAACAGCAGAGTGGCCGCAGCCAGGGTTGTGAGTCCTGCAGGCTGGCGACACTTGTGAGATTGAAAGAAGGTTGTCAGAGTAGGTACACACCACCACCACCACCACCCTCCCCCCTCCAGGTAAATGGTTGTGCTAATTTGGCACTTTCTGCCCCAAAGGAGCTTTCCTCCCCATGCAATTTGTGCTGTGACATGGATTACAATCCAGGCTGCACAGGGATGAAGTGGGGAGCGAGCGGGGCTTCTTCCACAGGCCTCTACATTTCAAATATGCCGTTATCAACCTTCACTGGAAAGACTAGCCCCTGTGGCCCCTCCCAGAGCCCTCCTGCATTGGTTGAAAGAAATGGTTGGGACTCTATTTTAAATGGATGTGAAGCCACTTTAGATTGTGCTCTCAATTTGTAACCCTGGATTTCTACCCTCTTGTCAACGCCCAAATGTTTGGTGGGACCTCCTTGGCTATGGTGTCAGGTCCCTTTCCCCTCTTTAATGGGCACATGGACCCCAAGACCAAATGCTGTGAACAGGCTGTGCAAAATAACTGGTGCTTACCATTGGGGTGGGGAGGAGGGCAGCATGGGGCATAAGCAAGGAGTCAAGGTCTTGGTTGGTCCCAACTCCAACCAGCCAGTCTGCAAAGGAGTCTGATGGCAGGCCCAGGGGCCCAGGATTGCCTGCCACTGTTTCAGCCAAAGACAGAAACAAGGCTGTCTCAAGACACCCTGAAGCACAAGACAGAAAGCAGCGTGGGGTTTTCTACCTCCAAACCGCTTCAAAGACCCAGTGAAAATCAAGCAAGTTATATGCTGTAAGCTATGTGACAAAAAAGTAGGTTTTCCAATGATGGTTGAGAGTGATTAGCAGGTTTTGCAATGATCATGGGATACAATCGATACTTAAACAATGGACAAATAGGCAGACTTTGTAATCATCTTACTGAATTATCTATACCTATATTTCTCCAGGATTCATCAGACCACCATCCCCTGATGCCTCCTGGCTTACGATCCCCTTCCTCAGGCAGAATGTTGAACTTAAAAGGAATTTTTACTGGAAAGGGTTGGGAGGAGACTGTTGCATTTTGGATTTCTAACAAACTAAATCTTAAATTATGTTATATTTCTAGTGTTTTCATTAACAGCAGGCTAACCCTCTTACCCCCTCTATCAAGTCCACCACAGGGGCACCCCACTTTGGCTGATGGGACAATCCTTCCAGGTCGGTAGGTTAAATAAAACCTACACTAGTGCTTTTACTGCAGGGCATTTCAGAGCGTTCACTGTGCGCGTTGTGATACTACCAGGAAGGGAAATTGGAAGGTCAGTAATTCGCAACCAGTGAGGCATTCTGCTCTCATGAAGATGTGCCGCGGCGGAAACCCACAGCAGCAGTTCCTACTCTGTCCTCTAGGGGCTCCGCAGAACCCACAGCGGCAGTTCCTACTCTGTCCTCTAGGGGCTCTGTGAGTGGTGTTGGCTCCATGGCTGCTGGTTTTTGAGAGCAGACACTTGCTCTTTGTCTGGTCTGTCCCGTCTCTCTGCCTCTTTTTCCCTCCCTGAGAGAGGTTCAGTCAGAACCCTCTTTCCCCTAAAGCCTGGTCCTCGCTGCCTGCATGAGAATCAGCTCTCTCCCTGCACCAAGTCTCACTCCACTGCTTCTAATGGCGCTCACCCTACTCGGCTGGGCACTGTCCTGGCAGGCTTTGTCCCTCACTCCTTCTCTCTCCCATCACGCCCTCAAACATTGTGTTCTCCTGCGATGCACCTAGTTGAAAAAGGACTTTTTCACGGAATGAAAGCTAAAAAATAGCACACTCTACTTCAGGGGTGTGCACACTTTTTCAGCATGAGAGCTACTTACAAAACGATCAAGTCAAAATGATCTAAATGCCAAACGTATCTTCACTTTTATTTATTACATTTATTCATCAATGCATTGAGAATTCTTTTTATGTATAATGGACCTTGCATAGCCACAGGAGTCCATATTGCACAACACAACTGACTATGCACATTTTTCTGTCATTACCCGAGTTTTACTCCGATGGCTTGCACTGAATGGAAGGAGCCAGGAATGCATGATCCGGACAGAAGCTGCCGACAGCCAGCTTCAAGCACACTTCCAAATGATCATCAGTCAGGGTGGAACAGTCCTTGGACTTAATGATCTTTATGCGGGAAAAGGCCGACTCACATCAATCAGCAGAGCCGAATCATGCAGTCAAGGAGGTAGCACATTTTCTCATGTTTGGGTACTTTCCCTCTGCGAGTAAGTTCCAGAACTGTTCATGGGTTCTGAACTTCAGCTGAATGTCAGCTTGTTGTGTCAAAATCTCTCATTCCATATGCAAGTTTCGTCTCTTTACTTGTTCCCCCACTCATTTTAATACCCTTTCTTACGTTTAAGAAGGAAAAAAACAACAAGTTCTAAAAGTTGGCAATAGCTTAGCTTGTCAGTTTTTGGTGCACTTAGCACAGTTGTTTGCACATGCGTTTGACGCCTAAGATTGCATCTGATTGGCTGAGCTGTATATCAATTAAGTGACAGGATTGATGATAGGCTTATGTCTATTTTTCAATGCCATGCGACCTACCCACACTACATTTGTGATCGGCTAGTGGATCAGCTAGAAGATCTCAAGCAACATGTTGGGCATCCCTGCTCTACTTTAACAAATGATAGTAGCTCTGTGTTTGTTTGTTTCTGATGGTTGAGAAAAGTCTAAAGTCATCAGAACATGTTCAATCTTAATTTTTAAAATATGTGAACATCCAAATTAATCCGAACAGTCAGTAGTAGTACATATATGAATGGCATCATGGATACTTACTGTTAGAGTTTATATGGCTTCATAAACTCTTTAAAATATATTTTACATAAAAGTGTCTCGAAATTTGGGAATTTTTGACAAAACTGTTTTTATGCTCTTCATTCATCCTAAGAACTAGTATGACTGATGGTGGTGGCAATTATCAACACTATGAATTTTAAGTTGTATCAAGCATGCATCATTAACATTATAGAAATTTACTTGAGCAAAATTTACCCCAGTAAAATGCACAGATGAGGTGCTTTGAAATGTATGTATGTATTTTTAAAGTAGACTTTTCTATTTATCAAACTATCTCAGGCTATCTCAAAGTGTTTATGGCGTTTGATTAATAAATACTCTTTCTTGGAATCTGGATAAAGAAAAAAATTAGAAATCGATGTCAGGGTCTTTGCAAATGACGGTGCTTACCAGAACACTCTCCACTGTGCCGAAAACAAAGGGAACTCCAATATGTAGACATTGATGTAAATTATGCGGCATACATCTGCTGAAAAAGTTGCCTCAAAGGCTTCGTGCCACCCAGAAATGTTTATGAAGTCAGTAATAAAATAAGGATACAATGCTGCTGTAATTCCATATGTGCAAGAAAAAGGTAGCTGGATGTACTTGCCTATAATTTGCCTATTAAGGAAATATACCAAATAGGCATAACCACTTGACAGTTTCTTTAAGGAAGCAGAGCTATTAGTGATTCTTGCTCTCTACCAGAGTGATTTTTACAAGCGTGGCGGGGCTTTGAATGAGGTGGCACGGATGTTTCTAGTGATGTATTTGTAAAGGACCATTTTGCATGCAGTCTGTGTTAGCATGTGCTGCAAACACCACACTTTCTGGCCACCAGACCCCCTGAGATTTGGGGCTCTCCTTAGACCATTTCCCGCTCCACCCCAAGTCCCAGAATATTGCTGCCTTCTGGGCAGCGTGGGTGTGGAAAAACTGGGGCAGCTGACACTTCCCCCGCCTTTCAAGGGCCCCACTCTTTCTGCTTCCTGCGCTGGGGCTCTCTCCCTTGCCTGGTGGTGACCGTCCGAGGATTCCTTTTCCTTCCATCCAGAGCAGCACTTTGCCCACGTGGTCCCTTTACACAGAAGGTTCCAAGGCAGCAGATGCCAGTCCCGGGGGGGGGGGACTAACTTGCACTTGGCTGCTAACTGAAAGGTGGGCAGTTCAAACCCACTCAGTGGCACCACCAAGAAAGGCCTGGCAACCGCCTCGTTGAAGATCACACCTGAGAAAGCCCTCTGGAGCAGTCCTGCGGCACATACCTGGGCTGCTGCTCAGGAGTCAGAATTAACTGGCTCAACGGCAACACTTTTTTTGCTCTCGGATTGTGGTCTTCACATCCCGGGACATGGCTCTCTTTCTGGTGTGCAGACCCAGCGGTCTGAGTGCTGAACCTGCACCATGGGCTACCCTGGCCCCCTTGGAATTCCTCACTGGTGTCACGCACAACCACCCCGTGTCTGCTACAGAAGCTGGTATGTGGAGACGCCCCTCAAAAAGCCACTGGAAGAAGAAACAGTTCTCTGTTCTCTACCTGTGGGCACAGAGGGCATGTGCCCCCGGCTGCAGGAGACCCTGGACTTACAAGCACATCGTCCGACCTGCTCGGTGGGAGAGCCATTAGAAGCCACCCACTTATTCGAAAGGCCAGAGACCAGACGGGTGTCTTGCTGAATACTTACTTCAGTGGTCGAAGAGATGAGAAGTGAAGAGTAAAATCCCACAGATGCGGCATAGGTCAGCTCCACACGGGCCTTCCGAGCAGTATCGCCAGCACCAAGTGAAAGTCTGAGTTGTTACGTTTTCCAATGCAATTTACTGTTTTTTAGGAAATGCTCCATAGATGGCTGAGTGGCTACTTAGATAATGGATCGATGGGTGAATGAATCAAGAAGCCGTCACAACAAAGGAACTCACTGCCTTGACGCTGATGCCAACTCTACCCTCTAGGTCAGGGTAGAACCGCTCCCTTTGCTTTAAAGACTAGCTCTTTACAGGAATAGGCGGCCTCGTTTTTTTCCCCGTGGAGCCCGTGTTAGTTTCAAACTTGCTGTTAGCAGCCCAGCTCATAGCCCCCAGGGCTCCTACAAATGAATGAATGATGGTGAACTCTTCACATCTCTGTGCCAGGCACTGCTCTGAGTACTTTATAATGATGAACTCATTTCATACCCAAATGTCCCTGAACTAAGAAGGAAAAACTCAGTGGGTAAAAGAGACAGCACTTCAGACTTGGTACGCGGTCTAACCCCTTACTGATGGTTTCCGGGCATCTGAAAGGGATTTGTGATTGCCCTGTGAGCACTTGTCCCCTCCTGCAAGCACTCAGAGTGAATAGCGTGCATGCTGACCCAAAGCGACCTTACAAGGCAGTCTAGAGCTGCCCTGATGATCAGAGGGGCTTCTGGGCTACTTCCACCTGCTGGGGAAACCTAAGGAAATATCTGCTGCCCTGACCTCCCATCGCTTCCAACTCATAAGGCCCCTATAGGACAGGGCACAACTGCCCCTATGGGTTTCGGAGGCTTTCGGATCAGAAACCCTCGTCTCTCTCCCGAAGAGCAGCTAGTGAGCTTGAACTACAGACCCTGAAGTTAGCAACCCACTTCCCTGTGCTGCCATGGGCAAGTGCTATGACTGTTCTCAGTTTGAGCTCGTGCATCCGGCGCCCAGGTTCACAGGAGCTGTGGAAGAGCGGCAGAGCCAGAATTCAAGTATAAGGAGTCTGTCTTCCTCTCGAGTTCTGAACCATTCAGAGAGCATACAGACAGGAAATGTGCAAATGTCTGAGCGGAATCTTTAGGAAGCTCCTCTGGGGTGTCTGTAGTATGCTGCTAGAGCCCTTGAAAAGTGCATCCCCTTATTCATGCCCGCCACCGTAAAACCCAGAAATGCATCTGATACCATCACTCCGTGGACAGGAGCTGCAGGTCCTGAGGAAGAAGGCCTCGGCCCAGTCCCCACCAGCAACATGTGGTCCAGCTGAGGCAGCACTTGGGCCTCTCACTGCCCATTCCACAGCCAGCCAGCCCAGTGTTGCTCTGGAGAGCTATTTCTCTGTCCACCTCCAGGGTTCCTTCTAGGTCCTTCATTAGGGGAGCCTTCCCGCATGGCATAGCAGGGCTGTCCGGCGTGATGACAGGGACGCACTGTAGCAGCACAATGGGTACCACAGAGGTGCTTCCTGAGGATTCTCTCACACACTGGTGCACTCCTGAACAATTCAGAACATGGGGCTGCTAACCGAAAGGTGGGTGGTGGTTCAAACCCATCAGCCGCTCCAAGGGAGAGAGCTGAGACTGCCTGTTCCCTTAGAGATTTTGTCCCAGAAATCCTAGGAGATTTGTGTCACAATCCTATGGGTTGGAATCGATTCAATAGCCGTGGGTTGGATGGGTGTGGAACTGGCATTTACGTGACATTTTCCCTAGCAGGTGATGGCAGCCCACAAGCCAAACTCGCCGCCACGGAGTCCATTGGGGCTCAAAGTGACCCTGTAGGACGGAGTGAAACTGCTGAGCTTGCTGAGCAGCAGCCCCACCTTGACTGCTCCACACTCCTCACAAGGCCTTTGGACTGGTTCGTTCCAGCACCACCCCCAGCTGAGGATCTGTTTTGCCACCCCCGGTAGACTGAATCAGTCTATAGTCTAACAGGATCTCCCGGTGATTCTGAAAATGCAGCTTCTGAGTCAGATTCTCCAGGGTGTTACGTACATTCTCAGACAGCAATGAACCGGTTCAAAGCCTGCCCTTAACTGCAGCTTCCAGGTGACATGAAAGCTACCGGGGCACTACCCCCCCCCAATCCACCCACCCCGTCAGCCAGCCTCCACCCTCTTCTGAAGCTGCTTTTTCCTTTCCAGATTGACCATACTAAAAGGGTGTGTGGGCACAGGAGCAAGGGGCTGGTGCAGGGTCCTGAGCACCCGGGAAGGGCCTCTCTGTTGTGATGCATGTACAGACACCCGCCAGCAGGAGGCGACAGACCCTCACAGTGATGGCTGCCCAATGTGAGGCTTGAATCCGAACTCCCCAGAGCTGTGTGACTTGAGGCAACGTACGTTGCCTCTCTGTGCCCCAGCTGCCACCGCCCCTGCCCCCTGGCACAACGTTGGCACAACAATGACACCTTTCTCATACCGTTCCTGTGAGGATCAAAGGAGATTATACACATAAGTTCCCACCTTCACAATCGTCCTCCTGTTAGAACAAATCCCAAAGGTTGAGCCTCATTGGTCGGTTGTGGAGCAATGGAGGGGCCATGCCCCGGGGTCTTCGGGACCCGTGGGTCATCCTAAGATAGCTCATAAAGAACTGTGTGGTGAGGTGCACTTCTAAAAAAGACGTCGTGACAGATGTCAGGAAATGGATTTCTGAAATGGATTTGAAGTGAGGCAATGAGGTGCCCAAGGGGAGGCCCGTGGCTTATGGGCCTGAGGGCATCACTGGTGGGGAGAAAGGGGCCCGGCACCTGGCCCAGTCAGGTTCGGCCGCTCTGCCATGGGATCGGGATCGGTAAGGAACCTTGGTGGTGTCATGCTTATGAGGTGAGCTGCTAACTGCAGGGTCAGCCGTTTGAAGGCATCAGCCACCCCAGTGAGACTTTCTGCTGCTGTAAAGAGATACGGTCCCTGGGCCATTGTACTCGGCCCTTCAGGCCACTCCGAGGTGGAGCTGACCGGAGGGCAGCAGGAGTGAGCCATCAAAGGGGCAGCCACAGACTCCACTTAGGAGACTGGGAAAACCATTCCTCGGCACTTGACAGGTACTGATTTTGTTGTTGTTTTTTAAAGATTGCCTCCTTACTGACACGGGGGTCATGCAGTTAATAAGCTTTGTTCTAATCAAAAGATTGGAGGGTCACGTCGGAACGGAAGGGCCTCAGGAGAGAGGCCCGGAGATCTACTTCTGAAACATCGGCACAGTCCAAAGTCAACCCAGGGCAGGGCCCATGAGCCAGACCGCTCCCAGGCCTGGCCGTGTGGGGGTCTGGCTTGGAATGACTTCGGGTTCGCTTTGGTGCAGGTTGCTGCCTTTAAGTCATACGCACCGAAGCCAGGCCCTGGCGTCTGAAGCCTTTCTGCTCCCGTGACCGTCGGGCGGCAGAGGCTGTGCCGCCCCGCAGCGTGCCCCACCCCCCACGCCACCCCCACCCGGCATCACCTCGCCGCCTGACACCCCCACGCCTTCTCTCCCCAGCCTTACCGCAGCTGAAGTTACTCTGCGGCGCCGACGTCCTGAAGACCTTCCAGACCCCGGACCTCTGGAGAGACGCGCACATCCAGGAGATCGTGGAGAAGTTCGGCCTGGTGTGCGTGCACCGGGCCGGCCACGACGCCAAGGCGTACATCTCGGAATCGCCCATTCTCCGGAGGCACCGGGACAGCATCCACCTGGCCCGAGAACCAGTGCAGAATGACATCAGCTCCACCTACATCAGGCAGGCCGTGGGCGGCGGGCAGAGCGTGAAATACCTGCTCCCGGACGCCGTGCTGGCCTACATCAAGGACCACGCGCTGTACACCATGGCGAGCCCCCCGAAGAGCCAGGCAAAGAAGCTAAGCCAGGTCCCCAGCACCAGCTGCTCCTCCTCCACCTAGCTTCCCACCTGGGGACCACTGCTCAGGTTTTTGTTTCATCTTTCCGTCTTTCTTTTTACATTGCCATTCTATGATTTTACTTCTGAGGGGTTTTCCAGCCCCGTGAGCAAGGCCTCCTCTGAGAACCCCCTGCTTGCATCTCAACTGTAAGCATCTCTCAGGAAAATAGCAGCCAGCCAGCAGGGCAACGCTGTCTCTCAGAAGCCCTGAAAGTAGGGCCTGCCTGTCTATTTCACGCAAATTGTTCCCTGTGAACCCCTGCGAGCCCCTTGGAAGGGGGATTCCTGCATGCACGGAGGGGCACATCACAGCTGCCCCCTGCCCCAGCATTCTTTGTCTAGTGCCCAGCTGACCGACTGGGAGCGATTTGACAGGTGCTAATTTTACCCACCAGTAAGTGCTGCCCACTCCCCCACCCCCCACTCCCAGCAGAATGTTAGCAGGGACGTCAAAGCCAAAAAGTCGCTCTTGGCTGACGTGAATGCAGTGTTCCCATCGCAACCGTAGTCCGCCTGCTTCCCAGCCACAGAGAGCACTCAGACAGGTGGCCCTCGGGCAATGGTTCTGATCCACTGCGGCCCTGTAAACACCGGTGCTTCTGAAAGGAATGGAGGTGGAGCAGATACCTCGTCATCGTTTTGAATGTTTCATGGCCGCCTGCCTGCTTGCATATTGGCACAGATATAAATAATAAATTGACATCAAAAAGTATTAACGAAAAGTTTCCTTTTCCCCTTCTCCCTTTGTTATATTATTAATGCCCAGCATAACAGCTGTAGCTGGTCTTTTGAGCTGCACCCTGAAATGTGCTGCTATTCCGATCGAAACGGCAGGAATTGGGAGGTTTATGATTCTCAGCTACTGACCGGGGAAGAAGCAATTGCTTCTCCACAGGATGCAAACCGTTTTCTAATGGGAAGCGTGGGAGAACGGCCCCGGGCTACTGGGCACTGAAAGATGGGAGCAGAGGCCCCCAGGTGCACAGAGGGAGGACAGGTCACCCTGCTCCAGGCCAGGAAGCAGTTTGGCCTGACCCAATTCCCTTTGGTTTGCTCCCTACCTTTGCTGACCAAGAAGCCTGGTGCATTCAGAATCTGCCTCTCTAGTTGACCCTAGAGATTGAGGTAAAAACACAAAGGGTTGGCCAGAAAGAATCGAGGACCTCCTGATGCCCAAGTGTCAGAGGAGATGAATGGAGTCAGTGCGATGCAGGACGCTTGCAGACTGCCACCCTGCAACTGCTAAAACACCCCCTTCAGCCTGACAACCCCCCCTCCCCGTAGATCCCAGAAAGCAAACCATGAAATACAAAGGCTCCCATTGACTCGATGTCCCCAATGATGACATCAGTTGCTGCAGAGTCAATTCCAACAGATGGTGACCCCTCCATGGGGATTTCCAGACTGTCACTTTTCTTCCAGGGCACCTCCAGGTGGGTTCGAACCACTGACCTTTTGGTTAGTAGCCCAGCACTTAACAGTGCTGCTGCCACCATCCAGGGACGCCCCATAGAGCTTAGACATCCTCTGATTTCTTCTGACCAGCTGCCCTCCCTTCTTGGTGCCCAGTGGGTGTCCAGCCCAACAGGGGGCTCTGTCTGGGTGGGGGACCTGGGTTACCTTTGCCCAGAAATTGGCTGGACCAAGTGTGGTGCCCAAGTGGCAGTGTTGGCATCCCCTGGGGGCTGGTTAGATATGTGGCGTCTCAGGCCTCACCCCAGACCTACTGAGTCAGCCTCTGCATTTGAAGAGCATCCTGAGAGGGACTGAGGACACCCTGGCCTGGAGCACGGTCTGAGACAAGGCGTAGGATTTCCAGGTAGGCATGAGGCGCCCTGGCCTGGTGGGTCATCCATGAAGGTCAGCAGTTTGAACCCACCACCTGTGGGGCAGAGAAAGGCGAGGCTGGCTGCTCCCTTAAAGATATTTCGTCTCAGAAGCCCACCAGAGCAGGTCTGCTTCATCTGGTAAGGTTTCTGTGAATTGAAAGCAGCTTGATGGCCGTGGGTCTGATCACTTGAGTTTCAGATTATGGGAATTACTTTGCACTCATGCCGGGCAGGATCTCTTCCCCCTGCCCCTCTGAGCACCCTCTCCTCGCTGCACTGGTGGGGGGGCAGGCAGAAGGTGTAGAGGAGAACAAGCCAACACCCTGCCTGGAGCTGGCATGTTCAGAACAGCAATGGAGAGGAAGCCTGTGAATCTAGCATGGAGCTTCTTAGTCTCAACACTTGCCTTTTCTGTGATTTTTGGTTTTTAAAATCATTTTATTGGGAGTTCTCACAAACAACAATCCATAACTCAATTAGATCAAGCATACTTGTACAATTACTGCCTGCATCAGTTTCAAAACATTTTCTTTCCTAGTGAGCTCTTTGATGTCAGATCCCCTTGGTTCCCTCCCTCCCTCACCTTGGCCCCCAGGAACCCTTGTTATATATAAAGTTTTCCCCATATTTTTCAACATCCAATGTATCCCTTCACCTACAGCTCTTTTTTTTCCCCTTTCAAGTGGGAGTATACAGTCATCTCTACTATCAGATCCCACATCCTTCCCTTACCCCCACCCTCCCTTCCCATTTCCTCAGAGAATCATTACTCCTCTTACTGTTGCTGAAGGGTTATGTATCTTGGCTTCATGCATCAAGCAAACTTAATTATATTAATGAACATATGCAGGTCTAACAAGATTAATGAGGTAAAACAAAGACCATGATAGTAAGGGGGGGGGGGAATATTATAGAACCAGAGGATAATGTGTGCTCCATCAGTGCCATACCACACCCTGGAATTATCATCCCTTCCATGTGACCCTTCTGTGAGGGACTGCCCAATTTTCTTACAGGTGGGTTTGGAGTCTTCACTTTGTCCACATTCCTTTCCATCAAAGTATTTGATCACTTGTTTATAAACTTCTGAGACCTGTTCCCAATGATACCTCATGATCACAGTGGTTGGTGTGCTTCTTCCATGTGAGTTTTGTTGCTTCCATACTTAATGGGCGCTTTGTTTAACTTCAAGGCTTTAAGACCCCAGACACTTTATTTTTTAATAGCTGGACACCATCAGCTTTCTTCACCACATTTGCTTAGGCACCCATTCTGCTTTCAGCAACTGTGTCGGGAAGGTGAATCTCAACACTAGGGGCATGTAGACCTGGTCATCCTTTATTGTAGGGGCTGCCCTGTGCACTGTGGGATAATGAGAGCTTCCCTGACCACCACTCACCATATGCTAGTGACAGCCAGTGGTGTCTCCCGACATGGCCCCTGGTTTTAGGGTATGTGTAGGAAGAAGAGGCCTCTCAGGAGGCCAATACAGAAAGCTTGGACGCCTTAGTGTTAGACTGGACTGTGTCACACTGGAAGCTACATCTGTTCTGAGCAGTGAAGTGCTGTCACCAGTAGGAGCAGATCCCACACCCTGACTTAGGGGCCCATAGCCGTTCTGGCCTCCTTTCCATCCACATGCCATGGTGACTTTCTCTGCCATGTTTGATAGGCTGGGAGCTCGAAGACACCTTGTACCCTCAGCAGTAACATTCCTCGACCCAAACAGAGCCGGTGAGTTGGTTCTGACTCACACTGAGGCTGCAGGACAGAGGAGAACTGGTTTCCCAGGCCGTGAGTCATGACAGGAGCAGACAGCCTCGCTCGTCCCCCTGAGAGCGGTTAGTAGGGTTGAACTGCCGCCCTTTCTGTTAGCAGGTCTGCATGTAACTCACAGTACCCCTGACGGCCTCCCTGGCATGCCTGGCCTGGGAAATTGGAGATGCTTTAAAGGAGTGGGAGCTAGTTGTCGTGTCTTAGCCACAATCCAGGATCCGCTGAGTCAATGGCTCAGGAGCGAGGGCCTCCCCTGTGCTGAGAACAAGGGTGCCGCGTTGAGCAAAGTAGCCACCAGTGTCCTCTCCAGAAGCTCGTGGTGCAGGAGATGGCAAGCCAGACATCACAGCTGCCGAGGGCGCTGGGAGAATGCGCAGTGCGTTCGTCAGCCTGCAGAGAGGCAGACGTCTGGCCACTCCCCACTTTCCCAGGCCCTTTACGAGGCTCTGCAATCATATTTTTTATTATCTTCCTGAAAAGGGATCCTAAAAATGGGCAAGTTCCTAAAAGCGTGTTGTTTCTGCAGCTCATTGTTGATTGTATATCTCACAGAATGAGTGCCGCCCTGTCCCGTGTCGTCTTCATGATGCTCAGTGGGTTGAGGCCCCCTTCCGGTCGGGTCTTATCTTCCATCCCTCTGTCAGACAGTTTGGGCAGGCTCTTTCAGTCTGTATGCATCTGGAACCTTCTCCTGAACCTGTCCACTCTAGACAACTCTGCTTGTATTTGAATTATTGGGGGCATAATTTCCATTAGCAGAGCACCATGCAAGTGGGCCACAGTAGGCCAGGCTGACAGCCTGGCAGTGGGTATAACATTTCTCAAAAATCAAGCTCATGGCCACCGAATCGATACAAACTTACAGCAACCCTACAGGACAGTATAGAACTGCCTCTGTGAATTTACAAACTAACTTTTTTTTTCTTTTCTGCGTCACTGCCCTGGTAGGAGTAGGAAGCCCAGCCTTGCTCCCGAAGAGCTGCTGCTGGATTTGAACCGTCAACCGTGTAAGCCACAGTCCCACACACAACCACTGCACCACCAGGGCTCAGCTCTCAGACTGTAACTTTTTCTAGGAATAAGAAATCCCATCTTCTCCCACAAAGTGGCTGGTGGTTTGAACTGCTGACCTTGCAGATGGACGCCCAAATCATAACCACTATGCCCCGGGGCTCCAAGGTGCATGGTGTAGGCCCCACAGATTCACTGCCGACAGCAGGACTTGGGGGGGGGGGGGGGGGGGGGGGGGGGGGGGGGGGGGGGGGGGGGGGGGGGGGGGGGGAGGATGAGACCAGGGGTGAGTTGGAGACCAGGAGGATGAGGTCAAAGATAGGGAGTGGGTGGAGCCAAGAGGAGCTGCGGGAAGAGTTACATTTCCCAGCACCCACAAAAGAAAGAGTTTTTGAGTCTGATCAGCACCCTCCAGATACCTCACATGCATGCTGCCTCCTGCCTGTCTCAGCTCCTCCTCAGACTCCGGGAGCCAGGCCCCGGTCAGGCTTCCTCGGTATGCCTGAACCCCTAATCCAAGGCTTCACAGACAAGATGTCCCCTCTGACCTTCCGTGTGGTCTCCTTCTGAAGCAAAGCAACACTCACACACACAAACACACACACACACACACACACACACACACACGCCCTCACTTTCTGCTCTGGCTTTAGCTCCAGGATCCCTTCTGTCGGCATCTGGAGAGACAGTGCGGGTCACCATGACACCCTGGCTTCTCCCGAGGACACTGGCCGGCAAACCACATTTCACAGCTTCTCAAGGCCCCCAGCCTGCCTTTGTGTCCAGCTCACCAGAGTGTTGAGTTGCTTTTGCAAGAAGAGAAATACAGTGCTTTGGCTCCTGGCTAAACGGATTTTTCATGCCTTGAATAAAAGTTCTCCTGTGACGGCAGACATTGCCCAGGTGAGGAGAGTTGACATCCCAGCCCTAGAAGAGAAAGCTGCATCTCTCAGGCCACAAGAGATGAAATGATGGGGAATTCCAGCTTAACCCCCTAGCGCTCAGGGACTTGCAAGGTACATTTGGTAATTAGGTTAGTGTGTGAATATGAATTTTCCAACCCCCATCCTCACACCTCCTGTGCTACATTATGGCTGCCCTTCATGCAAGGGGCTCTGTGAGTAGATTGTGTTCCAGTTCATTCAGAGTCCTTTTCTTGGCCCACAATCCCCTGTGTGGAGACATGTCTGAGTGTCATCAATAAAGCAACTAGCATGGTCTCCCAAGGGAAGGACCCTAGTTCATTCGAGAACTGTTGTTAAAATAACAAGAAGTATTATTCCTGGAGTCCTCCCTCTTAAGAACAGAAAGAAACCCTAAAGTTCACACGGTGCCACATTTTCCAAACAGAACATTCTAAAATCCCACAAACTAAGGGGAGCTTTCCAGAACACAAGAACTCTCCAGTGTATGGGAGTTTCACTATCAAGAACAACAATTGTACAAATGTGCTTGATAGAATGTATGTATGTGTGTACCATGATAAATGTCTGAGCACTCAATAAAATATTTTTTTTTAAAAAGAACAACAACAACAACAATGTGCTGGGAAATAAATAAGTTTGGGACAGCCTGACCACCATGATACCCTTCCACATACACAAGGCTAGCCCAATTCTAAGAAACAGAAGACAGCAAATGCTGGAGAGAAGGTGAAGAGATCAGATCTCATATATGCTGTTGGGGAACTTTCACATGCATACAACCACTATGAGAAATGATATGGCAAGACTTAAAAACAACTGGGCATGGAAATCCCATGCAATCCAGTCATACCAGGATTAGGCACATACCCTGAGGAAATAGGAGACACGGCCTGAGGAATGTAGGCTCTCCCATGTGCATAACAGCACAGGCCACAGCAGCAAGAGACTGGAAGCCCACCCAATGCACAAGAGTGGGAGAATGGAAGCTACGGCACAGACACTTGAAGGAATACTGCACCTCTTAAAAAAAAGTGACGAAAGCATGAACACACCGCATGACATGGAAGGACCTGGAAACCATTATGCTGAGTGAAGTCAGTCCATCACAGAAGGACAGACATTATACGAGTCCACTACCATAAGGAGAAGCACTGATTGTTCAAATCATAGAGATCAACTCCCAAACAAAGGGGTGGGATGTCTGCTTACCAGCCATCATCTGTACACCACCCCCTTATGTGCACTTCATAAGAACTACCTCAGGGGAGGAGATCCCACATTGGTGGGGACCACCCCTTCGAGAAGGGAAAAAGAGATGGCCACCAATGTGATGCTGTACAACGTGGAGACAGGGCTATAGCAGACACCAGGCCCTCCACAGGAATGAGAGGAGAGCCTTCCAGGAAAATCAAGTGAAGATCCGGGGAGGGAAACATCCATCTGCATTCCAGAGGAGGGGGTGATATTTCTGTTGGTGGGTAAGTGGGAGGACCAACCTCATTGGGAAGAGATTATGAGCAATGATCATAGGAAAGCAAAAGGGAGAATAAACCCAGTTTTATGAAAATGTTTCTCCCCAACCCTCGGTGCATGGACCAGGCACTATGCTGATACTGGCCTTGCAGAGAACATGGCATCCCCCAGGGCCACACCCAAAGGACTTGACATGGAAGCTCGGCTGAACAAGCTGAGCCCTACCTCAAAACTACTTGTACCCTTGGACTGAGGCCTGAAATACCCTGATGGGAGAGGCTCAAGGGATGGCCGCTCCCAAGGCTTTAGAAATGTCAATCATTGGACTTTCAGTGGAAACCTGCTTTCGTGTATGTTCAATGAATAGAGATCCAGAGCCACCATATTTTGATGCCTCAATGCTTCCCTTGCATGAATATGACAAGTTTTTGATGTGAAACGCTTCCGTCTAAGAAGCCAGGGCCAGTCCCTCCAAGAGATGATACGAGAATTTTCCCTCTAGCACCAATCTCCATGCTCAGTGTAAATAGAGCTCCATCGATTCAGAAAACAATCTGAACAAAGCAACAACTCACGGACTGCAGCTCGCAGTTGGACTATGAAGCATCAGCTAAGTCCACACGGAAGCACACCGGCCGGGGTGATCCAAAGACCACAATAACAAAGTCCAAGTATGATGAAGGGAAAAGTGTCAGAGTTTAAATTGAGAACGCCTGATTTGGTGGGAACCCCAAATCCACACGTGCAGAGTGTCTGGTCTGATTGGGCCTCTGGCAGATTCCCGCTAGTCGCACGCAGGTGAGGGATTTGAAACAGCCTTTACTATCAAGCAGAGCAAACTTGATGATGATGACTTGAACCATGGGGTAATATGATCCTTGTCAGTCTGCCTCTCTCTTGACCCAATCTGAATTGGCTCCATGCGCAAATAGTTCCAAGAAATAAATGTCTTCTCTGGCTTTTTAAATATTGTGGATGTCTTTTTCTTTCTTCCTCATCTTTACCTTTATATTTATTGTTATCATTTTCTTCTTTCTGTTCATTGTTGTTGCTGTTCCTGTTAGGTCACCCAGTTTAGGAGACACAGAAGGAGTGAATGCATGGAGACAATAACTGAGGCAATGTTTTTTCTGGACGAGAGGGGGGAGGGGGGTCGGTTTATGGAGTGATCAGGGCTGTGGAAGCAGGATCATTAGAGCTGATCGTGATGATGTCTATACAACTCTTTTTTGAAGCAGCTTAACTGTGGAAGTGGATGATATGTGAGCACTGCACCAAGAAAACTACCAAAAAAGAGAGGAGAAGAAAGGCACCAAACGTGACCTATAGTTACCATGGGTGAGGGAGGAAGAGTTTTCGCTTAGGGGCCATTGAGTCTGTGTTCGTGGTGGTGGAACAATCTGGAAAAGGATGACAATAGTGGTGGCATGACATGAAGAGGATAATCACTGGCACCGAACTATACATAGAGAAATTGTTGGATGGGCAAATGTTTGGTTTTGTATATTTTTGCCAAAATTGAAAAAAAAATTACATGAATAACAGTAATCACAGTGACGGAATGACAACGTCAATACTAGTCAGTATGGGGGGGGGGGAAGGTATTCTAAAAGTTGTTGTCGTAAAGATTGTTCAATTCTTCTTGATTTGGCTGAACTGTTGAATGGTATGACATGCCAATAAAACTGTTTGAAAAGGAAAAAGTAAAACAACCCACGAACTGGAGAGGGGGAAAAAAAGGCTAAGTGTATAAATAAGGACTTACACTCTATCAAGATCTCTTACAACTCAAAACTAAGGAAACCAACCACGCCGTGTTTAAGGGAGTCGAGCGTGTGAGCGGGAGGTGACATCGCCAGCCTGAGGCTGCTCTGTGGGAGAACTTGAGTTTGGGCAGGCTCTCTGGGAAGGCTCCGTGCCAGGCTGGGGCACTGCATCCTGCTACCCCAGGTGGCAGTGCTGTGCCAAGCCCCTGCTCTCCTCCTGGAAGTGCCGGCCTAGGTCAGCGTGGCTAGTCAGGCAGGTGCACAGGCCTTACAGCAGCAGCCCCCGGTGCAGGGCATGCGCAATGCTGCCGGGGACAGCGTGTATTCTATGTGAGCCCCCAGCCCAGCACACAGAACTCCAGAAGCTGCACCTGGACCCTCCCACAGCCCTGATGGCTTTCACACTGCCCGGGAGCTGGATGAATCTTATAAGTGAGAAACCAACCATGACACCCCAAGAAGAGACACTGGACCAAAGAAAGGGGGCATGTGGCAAATAAATGCATGGGATCATTGCTCAACACTGTGAGTCACTAGGGAAAGGCCAACTAGGGCTGTAGGGAAATACCACTCCACGCCGAGAGGAATGATTCAAATCATGCCTGCATTTCCACTCCTGGGTCCTGACCTAAGAGAGACGCAAACGTGGGCCTACAGGACTTCAGACCATACCAGCGTTACTCATTTTCGCCCATATTGGAAACCATGCAGATGCCCAACAGCTGGTAAACAGGTAAGCAGAACCATGTTCTGGACCATGCAATGCTAGTCGAGCACTGAAGGAGCTAGGGACTCATGAATGAATAGCATGAGATACGTGCCGTGAATGAAGTCAGCCATTTAAGAGGGCATCTTGTCTCTTTCCCCCACAGGAAGTTTCTAGACCAAGTGAGAATCTTGAGGCAGAAAGATCCATGAATGCTTGCCGGTGGGTGGGGGATTCTCTGCAGGTGGCGTGGTGGCATTTGTGGGACTGGAGAAAATGTCCTGGACTGGGACTGTGGTGTATTTGCACCACCATGTACATCTACTCAGACTCATCCAATTGTGCGTGTACAAAGGGGACATGTTATGATATGCCGTCCACTGTCCCTCTGGTGGAGGTCCGACTCCTCACGGCGTGGCCACACCCACCTCAAGCGGTTCTCCATGGAGAGATGTGTCTCAGTACCTCATGCCCACCCTTCCTTCCCCGGGCCCACCACACCACTTCTACGCAGGGGTTCCTGCTCCCTGCCATGTCTGCTCCTTTCTTGGAATTAATTCCCTTTTCTTCCAAGTCACCTCTTCCAGGCAGCCCTCTCAGAGTTCTCCTCTGGCCTGGGACTCTCCTCCTTTGTAGCCCTCGGTGGGGGCCACAAGCTGCTGAAAGCAAGAGCCTTGTCTTGACCCCCACTGCTCTGGCTCCTGCTGTTCACTGCCATTGGGGGGATGCAGGCTCGTGGTGCCCCCCCCCCCCCAATGTGTGCAGCATAGACGTGAGCCAGCAGCCCTTTACAGTGCGGCCTTCCGATGCAGATGGCCAGGCCCGTCCTCCAAGTGCCCTGAAGGATTCAAACCTCCAACCTTTCATTACGTCAAGGAGCGCTCAGTGAACAGTTCATAAGTTAATGTTTGCATAAGCACCGTCATGGCTCTGAGGGGCCCATGATAAACAGCCTCCTTTAACTGTGTGAATCTGTGTTTTTGAGGCCCAGGATCCCACTTACCCAATCTCTCTCTCTCTCTCTCTCTCTCTCTCTCTCTCACCTCTCGATAACGTGGAGCACCAGGCTCCAGGGACCAGTTCAGGAAAGCCTTATCCAGAACTTTCTTCCAGGTCTTCCATGCTGCAACCAGAGCAGCAATTGACATCCTGGTAAACAGACTCTCATCAAGTGGTGCTGCTACGGGGGTGATTCCCGGGAGAGGAGTTGCAAGGTCCCAGGGTAGGGATACTTTTTATTGAACATACAGTTCCAGCACACAGATGATCATTTTTTAAAAGATAAATAAGGAAACTGGATTGAAAAAGAAAGCCAACCACCAAACCTCTCAGGGCTGGTGACACTTGGGTTTCCCTCTTCCTTTCCATGGGCCCAGCCACTTTCAGTGGCTCGGAGATGCATGTCAGGAACTCACTCAGCAGGGAGAGGCATCGCAATTTTGGGAGCCAACGTCATTCTTACTCTTTTCCCCAATGGATTTTCCCCAAATCAAGGATATTTTCCTATCTTTTCTGTAAATAAACTCCTCACGTTGACCTGCATAAGGGGTGGCAGGAGTCTGTGGGTCGTAAACACGGAGCCAAACCCAGCTCTCCACTTTTGGGTCAGTTCAGGTGCACAGTGACCATGTCAGGGTGCCTTTCATGGGAAGGACAGGACAACCGAGTGTGCAGATGTCACAGGTGCCAGAAGAGAAGGAGTGCGTGTCACCCCCTCCCCACCCCACCCCCAGCCCTCTCTTCCGTTTGCGTGGCTTCTAATCAGGAGAGGTGTGCTGTGTCAGCCTGTATCCGCTCACTGGGCTTGTTCAATCTGTATGCTCAGTACATCATCAGAGAAGGCTGAACGGTATTAAGAGAAGGCAGCATCAGAGGGGAGGAAGATGACATGCAGATGTCGGAATCCTGCTTGCTAAAAGTGAAGAGGACTTGAAGCACTTGCTGTTGAAGATCAGGAAGCTGCAGCCTTCAGTATGGATTGCAACTCAGTGGGGAAAAAAAACCCGAATTAGACCAATACATAGCATCATGATAAACAGTGTGTTAGACCAGGTTGACTAGAGAAACAAATCCAGAGGCACTCACAGGTGTATAAGAAAGAGCTTTGTATCAAGGAGTAACTGTGTATTAAGGAAACATCCCTGTCCCGTCCAGATCAAGTCCCTAAGTCTGATATGAGTCCATGTGTCCACTACTAGTCCAATATCCTTCTTCAGACTCTCACAGTCACAGGCAGTGGTGCAAAATGCAGGACGATCACGGGCCGGTGGACGCAGAGTCTTGTGGATCCAGTGGCAGTGTGGCAGTGAAAGTGTGTGGGGGGCTCTTGCAGGTTAGCGTGGCTCCATGTGGCTCATCAACAGGAAGGTAGAAGCAGCGAGAGGGTGTGTGGCCAGACCCCAGGGAACAAGAGAGGAAGTTCCTGGAATCCTCATGAGAAGGCCAGGCCCACGAGGAGGCATCATCAGGCCGTGACCGGATTGACAGGCTAGACGCCACCCCTACACTTATTTATCGAGTTGGCATGACGTTTCATAAGTACCACTGAGGAGAGCACTATAGAACCTCCTTGCAAGCCGTTGAGTCACATTACAAAAAAGCAACCCCAGAAACCCCATTTGTAAGAAGAAATAAAGGTGACACTCAAGCCCGACTCAAAACAGAGTCTCTCCCCAGGGGGGCCTAGAAACTGAGCCACTCCCGCAGGGGAGTCTGGAAACTGCCAACAGATGGTCAGAAGAATCACCCCAGGAAGTCTACAGACACTGGTAAGGACTTCAAAGAACCAGCCAAACTGCCTACTTACTCCCGGGTAGAGACACCGACTTTTCAGAGAGCTAGGAACCTAGGAGACGCCAGCTCCTGCTCTCTCCAGCTCTCCCCGGAGTGAGTACACTGATGAAGGCAGTGCTTATCGGGACTACGATGCTGGGATAATTAGTTATGTGCAGTGTGCTGCCCTCCTACTGTTCTACGTGCCCTGATAGTCTTGTGCTTAGTGGTTTGAGTTAATTTTAAGAGTATTAGATTGAAGTGTTTGCAGGCAGAAACTGAGCATGCGAAAAGGTCAAGGAGTGTTCAGTAATGATTGCCCGCACCACTCATGACATACTGCACAGAGACAAAATGAAGTTGTCGAGGATTTCACCTTGCCAGGATCCACAATCCCCGCTCAGGACAGCAGCAGGCAGGAGAGCACACGGGCGCTGCAGCGGGTCCGTCTGCAACACAGACCTCTGGCTTGCTGAGAAGCGGGCCGGCTTGCTTTTCTCAGAAGCAGGGCTGGAACTCAGGCCGTTGCGATCCTTCTGCAACTTCCAAAGTTTTCTGGAGAGAGGGGTGGAGAGCAGCTCCCACTGCCCACCATGCTGTTTTGCTCAGGGCTGGCCTCTTCACCGCAGCACAGCACCAGGTCAATCTCCCTCCAGCAGCCACTGTCTGGGCTTGCAGCCACGCGCTTAGTCGCAGCACCACCAAGGGCCTTTCCAGCCCTAACTTTGCAAAAGTTGGCTTCTCCGTAGCTGGGCAGATCTGTGGAGATGGACGCTCTGAGGCGGGGGTGCTCAACAGGCAATTCGCAATCTACTAGTTGATCGCAAATGCAGTCTGGGTAGATCACGTGGCATTAAAAAATAGACATAACCAATTCCGCCACTTAGTTGATTTACAGTGCAGCCAATCAGATGCAGGTTCAGGTGTCAAACGCATGTGCAAACAGCTGCGTTAAATGCCCCAAAACTGACAGGCTAACCTATCGGCAATGTTTAAACCTTGTTTTTTTCCTCTCTTAAACATAAGGAAGGGTATTAAAATGAGTGGGGGAGCTGGACCAAGTAAGGAGACGAAAACATATCACTTGCATTCAGAATGGGAGATGTTGATACTACAAACCGACATTCAGCTGAAGTCCAGAGTGCATGAACAGTTCTGGAAGTTACTTACAGAGGGAAAGTCCCCAAACATGAGAAAATGTGCTACCTCCTTGACTGCATTATTCGGCCCTACTTACTTATAGGAGTCAGCCTTTTCCCACATAAAGATCATTAAATCCAACTACCGTTCCATCATGACTGATGATCATTTGGAAGTGTGCTTGAGGCTGTCAGCAGCGACCGTCCGGACTATGCATCCCTGGCTCCCTGGCTCATTCCATTCTGTGCAAGTCATCAGCGTCAACTCAGGTAATGACAAAAAACATACACGGTTCATTGTGTTGTGCAATATGAACTTTTATGAATAAATGTAACAAATAAAAATAAAGATATGTTTAGCATTTTTGTAGTTGGTAGGTCATTTTGACTTGATCTTTTTAAAAGGAACTCGCATGCTGAAAAAGTGTGAGCACCCCTGCTGTGAGATGGGGAGTTCTCCTTCAGAATGTTACCTTGTCCAAAGACCTGCCTTTCCTAAGCCTGCCCCCTCACACTTCACCTCTATCTTCCCACCACCCCCCACCGAGCACCACGACTGGCAGAGGGCCTTCCTTCAGCAACCACAGCCCCTTGGCAGCACCCCACCCCACCCCCAACCACCCTGATTGCTCCCATTGTCCTGGCTGCCTCTCCCACTTGACTATTCACCTCTTGAAGGCAGGGATTGGGGGGGGGGCGCAGTGGGAAACCCCTCAAGCCCAGCCAAAGGCTCTGGCCCCTTCCCAGCAGCATCTGCTTTCCTTTGAAGGACCTCTCTCCTGCACTCTCCCCCGACCCTATCTGTCCCCTGGATTTCTATTGGAAACAGTGACTGTCTGGTGGCCACATCCTCCCCAGATCTCAGTACAAAGTTACAAATGTGGCTCTAATTTCCCTAGCCTTCCGTAAGCGCTGCATCCTTCATAATCCGCCCAGCAGCATCTTGATTTTACACTCTCCGGGTCCCTTGGCTTTGCCTACAAACAGAGAGAAAGGACGGAAGGAGAACTAACCCAGCACTGAGGGGAGGAGTGACTGGCTGGCCTCTTCCTCAGAAGGCACACTAATGAGACTGAGACGCGAGCACACTGAGCGGACTGTGGTCACTGAGCGGACTGTGGTCACCCCCGCTGCCTGCCATGGAGTCAGTGCTGAGGTTCTGATCCCGGATGGAGAAAACCAAGCCTTTCTCCCTCAGTACTGCCATTGATTGCCAACTTGGGACAGTGCGGGCACAGGCCACCTGGCAGCCACTCCACCACCAGGCTGCGTCTGACCACAGGCATGCTTAAAGACGTTTGGGTTGGGATAACTTTGTGCATGTCTGAAGTGGAGGCTACTTTGTCACACATCCTCACATATCTGACAATTTCTTCCCTTTGGAATGTTCCTGTTTCCACCCTCAAGTTGGCCCATTTCTCCTTCTCCTTCCAGACTCAGTTCCTGTACTCAGTCACCATCTTGTCCTTGAGACACGTTACATGCACTTCCGCTGGTGACATTTCTACGTTTTCCTGCTAGAGTCTTACTTCCTTCAAGGCATGTCTCACTTGAGGGAGTAGTAGCCTGAGCACTGGCACCAGGTCCCAGTCTCTGGCAGATAGATGTTGCAGGCAAGTGTTTGGGGAGAGCACACGTCGTAAATGTGAAGCGTGCCCCTTCTTCCAGTTCTCTCGGTGGCCATTCACGAGCTGACATCACTGTGTCCACTTTTGACCAGGTGCTACGAGAAAGACAGAAAGATGCAACAACTGAACCCAGAGCACTGTGGGAGACAAAGCAGGCATGCTCCAGGGTGTCTGTAGGAGAAAGAGTTAAGTTCATGCGAGGTGAGGCAGTGGGGGCCAAGCAGCATGATGGGCACAGCACAGGCTTTCTGAACTCCAAGAGGAGAAGCCGGTGAGAAAGAGGCCTGGTGGAAGGGTGGAGGAGAAGAGCAGGGGTCCGTATTGGCTGTAAGGATGCAGGAGAGAAAGCCATCAGCACGGAAGCTTGACTGGAAAACCAGACAAGGGTAGGATTTGGAAAGACAAGGGGCACAGATGGTGGAGGCCCTCAGTGGCGTGGGAAGGGAAAAAAGGAAAAAATAACTAGAATTTACAGAGCACGTGTGCACCAGAGACTATGAGTATGATGGCTCTGAGACATGGAACAACTTCCCCAAGATCACACACTTGGGAAACAGGATCTCGAGTGGAGCCCTGCTCTCCCCACTGCTTCAGTCCAGAAGCAAAGGGCGGGGTTGGGCAGGAAGGAAGATCACAAATGAGGGTCTTTACAGAGATTATGATAATGTTCTTTGAAATGTGTTCTCTGCCCCTGAGTCACTGGGCTCCCAGCCTCTTTCTTATCTTTTGGGATATTCACATTCCCTCCACAGGAGCAGACCACTGGCTGAAAGTGCATAAGAGCAGACCACTGGCTGAAAGGCTGCCTCACCTCTCCTACTTCTAAGGAACTGGGCCATAGACTGTGGCCTGGAGCATAAGCCTGAGTTTGGCCTGCCCCACCTTCTGGTGCCAACATGCCCCAATCTGTATTCACTCTCAGAGAAAGCCCACAGCAACCCTCACACAGGGAAGTCCCCGAGGACCCCTCATCTGCTTCCAGGAAATCAATGTGTGTGTGGCCTGCTACTTCCCTTTCATCTCTTCATTGTACCAATTCTGCCCAAGAATGCAAGAACATTGGGCTGGCCAGATGTGCTCTTTGTAAACCTGGCTGGAGACTCACTCAGGTGCATTAATCTTTAAGGGCTTATAGATTGTTCTGCTTAGAATACTTGCCCTGTGCTTTTGTGTCCCGTGGAGATGCGCTTCCTACTTCCATCCTGATGATGACTCGGCAGACGTCTTTCCCTCTGGGACTTGCGCTGTGGGCGTGCAGATCCAATACTGCAGGCCCTCCACATCCCCGTGGTTCTTGACCTCGGTCGGGAGCAAGAGGGTGTCTGTCTTGCCACCCCTGCCTCAGGTTTGGGGGAGGACAGAGCCAGACACAGTTTCAGCCCCCAGCCCTGCTCCTCATGTAGGTGTCCTTGGGCAAGTGACAAACTCCCTCATGAAACCGGAGTCTCTTCTGAAAACAAGATCAAATAGACTCATCTCGTACCCAGGAGTCTATCGTCAGCACAAAAACTACCCGCAGTCCCAATAATCACTTTGGGAAAGGAGTTAACTTTGTACAAGGATCTCTTCATATCACAACACCCATCCCTCATTCTTTCCGCTCATGGGGACTGCCTGCTCTTCCTGTCCACCCAGTTAGCTCTCCAGAGCCCTCTCCAATCTCGCCAGCATCCAATACTCCTCGTTAGCTAATAAACAAACCCGCAATCTACTTCCACAGGTATGGACTTCCAGAAAGCTACAGATATATACAAAACGTATATTTTAAAGTTACCCCTGCCAGTGTCCTCAAAATGAAAACACAACATTTTGACATCTCGAAGAGCTTTCCCCAAACCTTAAGACCATGCACACATACACCAAGTACTTAAAGCAATCAGTGCACAAAGTAAGAAATCAAAAAATATACAATAGGCTTCAAAGGTACGTCGGAACATTCCATGATATTTTCATTCAATTTTTCCATGAAAAAAAAGGAAGCCCCCTCATATCTCTCTGGCTCCTCGGCCCAGCCTCTAAAGAGCCCTCTAAATGCTCCACTGCTAATCTGCAGATTCTGGGCTTCAACCTACCAAACGCCGTTAGGCGTCTATAACTCCACAGAACCTTGCGGTCTCTTCCCTTGCGGCCCTCCTCCACAAGGTTGATGCAGCATGGAACTGCCCACACGGCTTGGACCTTGGACTTAGATCCTCCAATTCAGAAACTCAGCAGGAGCCACTGCTGAGGATCAAGTGGAGGGAAGATGACAAAGAACTGGTGACTTAGCTATTCAAACAAGGTTCCCCAATGGGAACGAGCCCCTCCCACACAGACCAACCTAGTCAACACAGAGAGGAGATTGTCCTGTCACATCATGTCACTCCTTTCGGATGGCAGCCCACCCGCCAAGCACAGCCTAGCTCACCTTCCCCATCTCATGCTCACACACCCACCAGTGACAGCGACAACACATTCACAGGGTGCTCCCAGACCCCAGGCATTTCACCAGCAATCTTTCTCCCTAAGACTCTAAGACTGGCTTAGCCCTCATGCCTCAGGTCGAAGGGCACGTCCTATAAACACCTTTCCCAACCCCCTGCCACGAATCCTCACCCCAGTTTATATCCACGTTCTCATGAGTATGATCAGAGCACCTATTCCTGTCTATTTTTATTGTTTCAATTAATTATTTTGTTCTCTTTTGATCAAGGTACCAGCAGAAGGAGTTCCCTGGAGTCCTGGAAGTGTAGTCTCCCCTTCCAGGAGCTCATGTGTGGACTTCTGCTGGTCGGGGGCACAGCAGCAACACAGACATGGCAGGCTCTCCACCTCCCCCAACCCTGGACCCAGCCTCAGGCTCCCCCAGACTCAAGCTCCAGGCTCCAGGAGTCCTTGCCCTTACAAAGAAACGTCAATGAGGCCTCGGGTTTGGGGAATGGGGACTCTGGGCAAATTCGGGCATTGGTGAGTCAATGGGAGGACTCCATCCGTGCCTGTCCCATGGGAGGCCCAGATCCCAGCCATGCCGAACACATGCGGCTGCTGCCCACCCCTCAGTGGAGTTTCCCATGTTGCCATGATGCCGAACGGGTTGACGTTGGGCTGGGTTGCCTAGAGAAGCCGATCCGTTGACACGCATATGTGTCAGAAAGAGCTTTCTATCAAGAAAATTATCAGGAAAACAGCCCAACACCATCCAACTCAAGTTCATAATTCAGACTCACGCAGCCTCAGGCAATGATGCAGAATGCAGGAAGATTCCAGGGCCAGGGTGCAGAGGCATGTGGACGCAAGGGCGGTGGCCACATCACAGGCCTCGCAGCCACAGGCCCTGGGTCTGCCCACTGGTCCTCGTTGTCCTCACTCTGGGCAGCACGCTGGTCGGCTCTCCATTTCTGTGCCACCATTTTCACAGGGGCCAGAAGAGTCTACCATGAGGAATTGCCTGTTGGAATAGAGGCGGGAAGCCTTGTGGGAAAGAACCTGCTCTCTGGACCTAGGCCCATCACCCTGTGGGAGGTCTCACAAGTATGGGCCCACCTTCCTCAATATGATGGTGGTGGGGGGGGGGGGGTTAGAAGGAGAAGACTTCTCTCCTCAGAGCCCTGAGCCTGCCCTGAGCCTGGTAGCATGTTAGACTGAGAAGTCCCTCACATGAAGTGACCACCAGGGCCAAGGGCTGCCAACGGCGTGCAGACATGTATGTAATTCAACAGAGCAGCCACAAGTCAGGCTCGTGCCCTGCCTTTAACACAGAGAGCAGCTCCATGTCTGCTGCCGTGATAAACCTGCTTCTACAGGAAAATAACTGCCCACTCATTTTGGTACCACACCCCTCCCCCAAAGCAAATGCAAAATCTCCGAGCAGAATCCCAACTTTGGCAGCCCACTCTGTAAGCAGGGTTTCGGAGAAATAAACAGGGCTGCCGGGGATGGCAAAGGTCCAATTCTAAGGAAATCAAACAATGCCGAGTGAGGATTTGTATGTCTGTCCTCTGAGTCAGCAATCCCACATCTAGGGATATGAGATCACTCAGAAACTCACGGCCATTGTGTCTCTTCTGACTCATCGCCTCCCCCCAGGACAGAGGAGAACCTCCCAGCGAGTTTCCTAGAGGAAGCCTGCCTCCTCTGCCCCCATTAGAAGACCTACCCTGTTGCTTGTTGCATGACATGTACCAGTCAAGCATTGAAAGCAACCCACGTGTCTCTGAGCAAGGGCTGGCTGTTCCGAAAACAGCCGGACATTCTCCCAATGCAAGGCCACTCTCCCCAGGCTGCTGGGGAACCATTTCCAGAATGTTTCACTCACTTCATACATAGCACGTGTGGACATTCTTGTCTTTCGTTCATTTTGGAGCCCCTGGGTGGCACAAAGGGTTATGTGCTGGGCTACTAAGGGAAAGGCTGTGGGGTGGAGTCTCCAGAGGCACTCAGAAGAGAAGTCTGGTGATCTACTTCCCAACGATGCCTGCCTGGAACCCAGGTGTACTTCAGCACATGTGAGTGCCCATATGTCAGGATCGACTTGGAGCCACGGCTCCCATGTGCATGAGCTGAATGTGTGCCCTATTTCAAAGGGCGGGCACACCACAGAATAAATGAGGCAAATCGACCCCTCGGCAAGGTACAAACCTTATTTGGACTCCATCTCAAACAACAATCACGAGACAATGGAACACCTTGTGATGTTAAGGAATGAATAGTTTGGGTTGTGTTACTGGTATTGTGCTCATGACTTTTGTTTGTTTTGAAGATTCTTCTCTTTCAAGGATGCTTATTGAAGTGTTTCTAGATAAAATGTTACAGCATCTGGTATTTGTCTTAAAATGATTTGGAAAATTGGGGTGAGCGGGGAAAATGTCGGCAGCTAAAAAATGATTGGCCGTGGGTTAATTATTGTTGAAACCGGGTAATGAACACCTCTCACTGCCACCGAGTTGATATTAACTCAGGTAGTACAGGACAGAACGGCCCCTGTGAGTTTCTGAGACTTTAACTCTTTATGGGAATAGAAAGCCCTGTCTTTGTCCTATGGAGCAGCTAATGATTTTGAACTGCTGACCTGAATGGCAGTCCCAGGTGTAACCACTATGTCACCAGGGCGCCAAACTAAGGGTGATAATTTGGTGGCTTGCCTGTTTGGACCATCAGCTGGGCACTGAACTCTTTCCCACGCAGCCAGCTCTGCTCTCAGGGCAGCAGAGATCAATCTGCACACTGTGCCAGAAGGTGGCCATGTGGTGCAGAGGGTAAACCCTGGGCAGGGAAGTGACAGACCAGCAGTTCAAACCGACCAGAGCTCCATGAAAGAAAGATAAGGCAGTTGGCATCTATGAAGACTCACATCTTGAGAAACCCGAGGGGCAAGGTCTCCTGTGTCCTATCGTTACTCTGTGAGAAAGCTTCGGTTGGGTGATCACAGTTGTGTGCGACTTGCTGCCTGGGTCTCCGGCTGTCCCAGCTGGGCCTTCTGGGTGGGCCACGTCTGTTTTACCTGGATATGGTGACGGTTCTTTGAGACCCCATACATAGTGGGGATCAGAGTGGCGTGTGCCTGGGGTTTTCACTGTCTGGTTTTCCGAAGCACCATCGCTAAGCTTGCCTTAATTGTGCTCGTCTGGGGAGACTAAAGAAACAAGTTCATTGACACGGTAATATGTGCAGAAGAAAGAGCTTTATATGGAATAATTATACATCAAGAAAACATCCCTGGCTGAGCCCCGGTGGCGTAGTGGTTGTGTGTGGGACTGCGGCCCACTGGGACGGAGGTTCAGTTCCAGCAGTGCGGCTGGGCCTCCTACTCCCACCACCAGAGAGCAGTGATGCCCTCCCCCCCCCCCAAAAAAAAAAAAACATCCCAACTCAGTTCAGACCATGTCCATCAGTAAAATATTAGCCCCTATGTCTGATGCCCATCGATAAAGTCCTCTTCAGACTCACGAAACACATGCAATGACGCCGAATGCAGGAAGATCACAGGCCAGTGGGTGGGAAGTCTTGGGGATCCAGTGGCAGTGTAAGCATCTCAGCGCTGGCAGAGGTCTCCATGTGGCTTCTCCAGCTCCCAGGATACGGGGTCTATTAGTGTACTGTCATGTGTCTTGTCAGAAGAGCACCTTACAGGGAGTGAATCTTGTCATTAGAGAATCTCTCAGGGAGTGGGCAGGGAGTGGCCAGCCTCCAAGAAGGAAGATAGGAGTTCCCAGAATCCTCAGGAGAAGGCCATCCCACCTGAGAGACAGACCAGACTGCACCCCTTCACTCACAATCAAATTGGCAAACGATGACATAAGGACACGTGAGTCCAGCTTAGTGTGAAAAGGAGCCTCCATGGACAGAGGAGGCAGTGCATGTGGTGCATTGGTCCAAATGGAACCAGGGTACTCCCAGGGAAATGGAGGCTTCTGTGGAGGAACCTCCAATGTGCCCATCCCACTCCGGGCCATATCCCACCTGGGACACAGCAGGCCAAAAAAGGGAACGAAAACCAAAGCCAGCCCTCAGAGGCCCAGGACTGCTGCTGAGGTTCTCCTAGATCAGTGACACTGGCCAGGCAGTATTCACACCAACGTGTAGCCACTATTCCACCCGGGTCGTAGACAAATGCACGAGGCCTCTCCATGTGCAAATGCTACTGCAACGCCGGCCTAGGCCTCAGAATTGGAAGGTTGCCAGCTGCCCTGCCTTCCCAAATGCTGCCACCACTTGATTCCCACTCAAAGCCTCCCCATCCGACAGAGGAGACGGCCCCTGTGAGTTTCTGAGACCACAACTCTTCACAGGGGAAAAAGCCCCCGTCCGCCTCCTACCAAGCCCCCTACAGCCGACCTAGTGGTTGGCACTCCAACATGTAACCAACAGACCAACAGGGTCCTAGGCACCCTTTTCAGGGGGGATTCTTCAGGAGCGCGGGGCTTCAGGCCCACCCAGGCCCCTGCTTGCCCCCCGGAGGAAGTGCTGGGTGACTTTTCCCAGGGAGAGGCCTGCAAGCATGCGCAAATGTGGTGGGGCATCCCCTGGTCCTCTGGACGTACAACCACGCCACCCTGCCTTTGAGGAGGCCGAGGGGGAGAACCCCACTTTCCTCATCCGGAGCTGGGCGGCCCACCAGCCCTGGCCTCCGGGCCCCAGGCTGTGGACAAAGGCCTGTAAATGACCCTTCCGCCTAATCCCGCCAGCAAATCTGAGGCCTCCGGAAAGCGGGACATTCAAGGCATTTGAAGGAATCCAGCAAGAACCTTAGAGCTGGGGGTAGGGGGGTCAACAAAGCACAACTCTCCTGCAGTCTCCCGCTTTAGAGGGACGCGAACAGAGGGGGCAGGACGGACGATGGCCAGAGATAAGCTGGCCCTCCTCCACCCCCCGCCCCGCCCCCGCCCCCGCCCCTCGAAGCGGGGAGGAGCGACAGCTACAATGGATCCTCCTGCGGGCTTTGTGCGTGCTCCGAACCCAGCTGTCGCCGCCCCGCCGAGCCCCAGCCGCCCACCCCCCAGGACGTGCATTTCCGGGCTGCCCACCGCCCCGCTCGCCTAGGACCCCGCCGCCCCGGCCGAGTCCGCAGCCGCCCCCGCCGCTCCTTGCCGTCCGGCCCCCGCGCGCGCACGGCCATGCCGGTCGATTTCACCGGGTACTGGAAGATGCTGAGCAACGAGAATTTCGAGGAGTACCTGCGCGCCCTCGGTAAGCCCTGCCCGCCGCCGCCCGGCAGCCTGCGGAGGAGGGGGTGGAGGTTTGTTGGAGTTCTTTGGCGGCAGATGCCTGCGAGCGGGGCCTGGACGTGGGTGAGTTCGTCAGCTGGACGTGGATGGCTAGTTTTACTTTTTCCAAGGGCCGGCGTAAGACGGGAAACTTTGCTGTAAAGAAGGGCACCACGACGGGCTGCGCCCAGCCCCCCGTCGTGGTGCCCACGTTCTACCCTGGGTTCGGCTCGCCCAGCTCTTCTTGCCAAACCTCTGCCCCCTCTGCCCCCCACCCCGCAGACGTGAACGTTGCCCTGCGCAAGATTGCCAACTTGCTGAAGCCAGACAAAGAGATTGTGCAGGATGGCGACCACCTGATTATCCGCACGCTGAGCACTTTCAGGAACTACATCATGGACTTCCACGTCGGCCAAGAGTTCGAGGAGGATCTGACGGGCATCGACGACCGCAAGTGCATGGTGAGGCGCTGCTGGGCATTCCCAGGGGTCTCCTATCAGGGGCCGAGCCCAGGGCTGGGTGAGTTCCTTCGGAGAGCTCCCTGGGGTCCCAGCGTCCCAGGATCTGACCAGCCTTATCACTCCCTCTAGTGCCCTCCGCTCACGGAGACCAGGTGGTCACAGGAAGGTAGCAGGTGACTGAGTCTCCTCTGTGTCTAGACACTGGGCCAGGTGCTGGCCCTATCCACGGGACCTCACTGCAAACTCCCCATGACCTTTGAAGGCGGGATGCGTCACCGCCACCTCACAGGTCAGGAAGTGCTCTCCCCGCGAGGACGCACTGTGCTCAGAGTAGCGGGGCTAGGAGGCCTGGGCTGCCATCACCTCAACTCTGAGCCCAGGCTGGGTCACCTCCTCAGACTCAGGGTTCCATCTGTCACCAGGAGGAGAAAGGAGCCCAGGTGAGAAGCAAGCTCCGCAGAAAGAGGAAAGACAGGTTCCCTCTCTGAAGTGTGAACTTCCCATCTGGTTAGCCAGAAGCGGATCCAGGAACAGGGGGCTCAGTTCTCAGTCTGCAGCTCTGGGGTCCTGAGGGTCCTCTCTCAGGATGCTTCTTGTCCCAAAGCTGGGGTGTGACTTCCAACAGACCCTGGCTGCCTCACTCTGTCTTGTCTTCTCCAGTTCCCCCACCCCCACCCCCCTACCCCCGCCCCATGCTTCCTTTCACAGGGTCAGTGCACCCAGGCTGCTTGGGGGAGGGGAAGGATGGGAAGCTGATGACCTAGAGACCCCAATTAGCACTGTCACAACAGGCTCCAGAAAGCCAGTCCCAGGCCCCTTGTGGACAGTGGGGTCATTGAGAAGTCAAAGAGCTCCTGCTCTCCTTTGCAGCCCTGGTCCAGCCGGCTTGTTCTCCAGTGGTGCCCTTGCACACTGCCCACCTCGCACCTTGCTGTTGCAGTGGGCCCTACCTGCCCTGGAGTGTGCCCTCTGTAGGAGGGCTGAGTATGCGCTGTCATACCCCTCACTGCACAATGACTCATGCTATCATGAGGGAAGGAATTGGAACCCTAGCAAGGCCTTTTGACTTTGAAGCCCACACTCTGCTCTCTGCCAGATTCCTCCTCCGCCATGCAGGGAGCCTGTGCAGGAACTGGATGGGCGAGGTTCAGCGAGGACTGTGGTTGAAGGCGCGCCTTGGCCTGGGAAGAAGCCCCAGGCCTGGGCGACTCATCTCCCCCGCCTTGTTTGTTCAGCCTAGAACAGTGAGGAGTTGGTATCTGCTTCGGCTGTTTGGAATGTTGGAGAAAGAGGGGGTGGCCGGCAGAGTGTCCTTGGTGGAGGCTCTAGTGGGAGAAAACACCATTGTTGAGGGAAATGGTAGCTTGTGCCTTTAAAATGACCAAGGCCTCTCTTATCATGGGCTGGAGAGGCTGGCAGTGGGGAAGGCGATCTTCAGAAGGGCCTGCGTGGGGAGGCTGGACCCTGCCTTTCTGACCACTGCCTGACTGCACTGCACTAGAGAAGGGGCTTTGTCCCAAGCACATGCTTGGAGGACTCAAGGAGCACATACACTCTAAGTCTTGGGGCCAGATTCGAAGATGCTGACATGGATAATCACATGGATAATCTCCACTCTTTCGTTCTCTCTTTCCTCTATTTGCGCTTGAACCATTTATTGATTACCTAGTACCATATTAGGACAAGCTAATATCCATCAAGTGTTTACTGACTGCCAGACACTCTCCTAAGTCTTTCCTTTCTTTCTTTAAATCATTTTTTTGGGACTCATACAACTGTTATCACAATCCATGCATTCATCCATTTGGAAAGCACATTCATACATTTGTTGCCATCATCATTTTCAAAACATTTTCTTTCTGTTTGAGCCCTTGGTACCAGCTCATTTTTTTTCCCTCTCCCTCCCTCCCCCATCCTCCCTCCTTCGTGAACCCTTGATAATTTATAAATTGTCATTATTTTGTCATGTCTTACATGATCAATGTAAGACTCACTTTCTGGCGTCCATCCCCCTGGGAGGAGGTTATATGTAGATCATTGTGATCAGTTCTTCCTTTCTCCCCCCACCTTCCCCTTACCTTCCTGGTATCACTACTCTCATTATTGGTCCTGAAGCGTTTATCTGTCCTGAATTCCCTATGTTTCCAGCTCTTATCTGTACCTGTGTACATGCTCTGGTCTAACCAGATTTGTAGGGTAGAATTGGGGTTATGATAGTTGGGGGAGGAGGACGCATTAAAGGACTAGAGGAAAGCTGTGTGTTTCATCGGTGCTACACTGCATCCTGACCGGCTCGTCTCTTCTTGTGACCCTTCTGTAAGGGGATGTCCAATTGTCTACAGATGGGTTTTGGGTAATTCTTTATGAACTCAGTCCTCTCCATGCCATTTTCAGCCTAACGTTACAGATAAGACTCCTGGAAGAGGGTGACTTGCTATAAGCCTTTGGGCAAGTGAAGGAAGTGCTGGAGGGCAAGTGGGAACTGGCTCGTCCAGCTCCAGAATTCCTGAGGTTGCTGCTGCAGTCTGTTGCTGTGATTGGGGCAGTTCTTGTCACCTTGAGTTTGGCAACCACACGCCCCATTGAAGGAAACGCTGCTGGGTGCTGCCCGCTCCTCAGCTCTGCAACCACCTGTCCGTCCATCTCAATGAGGTTCTTCCATTCCTTTTTTTGCTGACCCTCTGCTTTAGCAAACATGATTTATTTTTCCCGGGACTGTTGAGCCTTAGTCATGGCATGTGAGATGAAGTCGTGCCATGCTCACTTTTAAGAGGCACTCTGACCATATTTCTCCCAAGACAGATTCATTTATTCTTCTCGCTTTCCACATCCAGTATTCCTCACCATTCTAATGCATCAATTCTGCATCAGTCTTTCATAGTCATTGTCCAGCTTCCTCATGCGGATGAAGCGACTGAAGATGTCACAGCGTGGGCCAAGCACACCTTGGACCTCGAGTGACATCTGGGCTTCTTAACATGTTAAAGAGGTCTTGTGCAGCAGATTTGCCCAGGGCAATGTAGTAGGACAGCTTGACTCCCACTTCCACAAATGCCGATTGTGAATCCAAATAAAGGGATGTCCTTGACAGCACCCACCGGCATTGTCTTTGACCTTGTATTCTCTGCTTTCAGCCCACACCCATTTGACTAGCGATGCATCCCTTTATCCGCGTCCGCTTATACATCCAGCTTCGATCTCTAACGGCTCTGTGACCACGAACTACTGCAACTACTTGTGAATTATCTTCAGCAAAATTGGGCATGGTCACAGTGGCACAATCTCCACATTCTGTTAGGTCACTTTTCTTTGGGACGGACACGACTATGCATCTCTTCCAGTCAGTTCACCAGGAGCTGTTTCCCAAATTTCTTGACAGGGACACATGAGTGTTTCTAACACTGGATCTATTTGTTGCAACATTTCCAGTTGGTAGTTCTTTTTTTTTTTTTTTTTTTTTTAGGCATCGCTGCCCTGGTGGTGGGAGGAGGAGGCCCAGCCTTTGCTCCTGTGAGCGGGAATTGAACCTCCATCCCAGTGGGCCGCAGTCCCGCGCACAACCACTAGGCCACCGGGGCTCAGCCCTCCAGTTGGTATTTCATCGATTGGTAGAGGCTTGTTTTTTCTCCAATATCTGTGCCATTTGACCTTCTTCCTTTTTGCTATTTCTGGAAATGATTGAAGATGGACCAGTTCTTTGTGGTACGTGACTCTGGGTTCTCCTTCCATTATCTCTTGATGCTTCCCGCATCATTCATTATGTTGTCCATGGACTCCTTTAGCATGACAACTTGAGGCTTGCTTTTTTTCCCTTCAGCTCTTTCTGCTTCAGAAATGCTGAGCACACCCTGCCCTTTGGGTTTTCTTCCCTAGGTCTTTGCACATTTCATTCTAAGGCTTTACTTTGCTTTAAATGTCCTTTGAAATCTTCAGCTCAGGTTTTTGTTTGTTTGTTTGTTTGTTTGTTTGTTTTTGGCGTCACTGCTCTGGTGGGAGTAGGAACAGTTCAGTTCTTATATCTCATTTCTCACATTTTCTGTAATTATGCAGCATTCCAGGGCAAGTTTCATGCTTTTCTGATGTTCATTTTGGGATTTCCTTCTTCCCGATCTTTTGTGACCTTTTGTTTTTTTGTGCGTATGAAGCCTTTAATGTCATGGGACAACTTGTGTGGTCTCCGGTCATTAGTACCCAGTACATCAAATCTGTTCTTGAGAAATTGGTCCCAAATTTAGGAGAGATAATCTCAAGGCTCTTGTGGACTTTTCTGTAGCTTCAACTTGAACTTGTGTATGACCAATTGATTGATAATCTGTTGTGTCATGGGCCCCTGCCTCTTCTGACCTGCAACATTAAGCACCCTCTCTTTTTGTAGATGTAATCAGTTTGACTATATTCAGCGATGACCACATGTACATGGATACTTCATAAAGTTCATGGGGTTTTTTTCAGTCTGTTTAATTCCATTTTTTCAGGGATGCTTTAAAGTCCCCTCGTATAGTCACCGGTTCGGTTGTTGGCAAGGCTATTTGCGGTGCAGAAAATGTTGGTGTTTCACAATTCTATCACGCGGTCCCCGTTTCTATCACCAAGGCCACATTTTTCAACTACTGCTGCTTCTTTGTTTACAGCGTTTGCATTCCATTCAGTAGATATCATCAGTGCTTCCTGGTTGCATGTTTGGTCAATGTTTCTGACGCAAGAAGGTGGTAAAGAATCTTCAGTTTTCACTGCATCTGCCTGTTGCTTTTCTTTGCCTACATTAAGGACATTAGGGACACAGCTTGCGTGTTACCATCCCGGACCTGCAGGAAAGTGCAGTTATAATGCAGTGTGGCGGGTGGTGACCGGGGCAGCACCGAGGAGAGGATCCCAGGAGGATTTGTGGAGAAGGTGTCTTGGCTTCCTCGTAAAAGACAAAAGGGATCGGATAGAAAGGGAGTGTCTGGGACATCTTTTTGACTCTTCGCACCGGGATTGGGAGGTGAGCAGACAAGACAAGGCTTGCAGGCAAGCCTAGCGCTGCATAAGTCCATGAAACCAACCTGGGACTCATGGCGTCTCTGCTGTCCCCGGACTCACTCAGTGCAGCCTGGAGTCCAAGGAGATACCCAGTCACCCGGTCATGTGTTGCCTGCCAGAGGGACAGCCCTTCTGCTCAGCCTTCCCCGGAGCCCCCTGGACTCTCGACTACCTCACTGGATGGTGCGCACCTGCGGCCCACTGGAGGAGGCATGGGTGGGACAGGCGTAAGATGGTAGAATTTAGGAAATGGAAGAGCCTGAAGGGAGTCATGTGCCAGGAGGCCTCGCTGGTTAAGAGCTCGGATGGCCCCCAAGGGTCCTCAGCAAGGGAGTTGCCAGCCATAACTTCTATCACTGCGCCATCTGCCCCTGCGTGTGTTCTCAGCATCCAGGGGGCAGCAGGAAGGAGAGCACTCCTCCCTGTCGGCACGGTCCCGTGCAGCGCCTGCTTCTCCACATGGGGCAGGGGTCTCATCCATCCATTTGCTCCTGCTCTCAATCAGTCCTAAAGCCGTGGTGCTTACTCTGCACCAGAGTTCAGTTGATGATGGGAAGGTTGGGAGTTGGAGTTCACCCAGATATGCCTCAGAAGAAAAACCTGGCCCTGGCTCTCCCCCGAATCGGCCCATTCTACTCTGACAAACATGGGTCTGTGGATCAGCCTCAGCTCGGCGGCAGCTGACCTGGGGGTTTGTTTGACTCTGTCTGTGCAGTCCCCAGGCCAGAGAGAGGGGTACTGAGACGCACCCCCCTCCCCATGGCTTGTGCTCTCCTTCACAGCATTCCGTGCCATGGCAGAGAGCAAAGCAGCCAGACACCATGCCAGATCCGAGTGAGTTGGGGGAGGGCAGGCAGTGGGGACCCCCCCCCCCTCTGGCCTGGGAAATCAGCGAAGGCTCCCATAGGAAGTCGGATCTAAGCTATTGCTTGAAGGATAGATAGGAGGAAAGCAAAGCGGTCAGAAAGGGGTGAGGGGAAGACCACGGCTCAGAAAACAGGGTTTGACACGTGTCCCCTCAAGCCTGACGCACACTCACCCTGACCACAGCCTGCGGCGTGGAGGTCGCGGGCCTCATGGAGTGCCTAAGTTGCAAAGGGACAGGTGCCTCTGCGGGCTGGTGAGCCCAGAGGCCTGTAGGTGAGAATCCTCGTGGACTAAGGAGGGCATATCTGCCACCACTTCAGTGTAGCTGGACTCAAGGAGGGGAAAGAGAATTGGGCCTGAGGCTAGATGGGGCTATAAGCCTCCTCAGTTGTGTGCTGGAAGGGTCATGGTGGGGCCCACTTCCCTCCCCAGGAGCTCAGGACCCCCCTGCGCCAACCTTTTTTCCTGGGGCAGCTTAATCTATCTGTGCGCTGAACAGCAGCCAGAGGGCGAAAGCCAGCCAGCAGTGGTGTTTTGTTTGGCCTGCACCATATTTGAAAATTGTCAAAAAATAGTTGCTGGTAATCGCCATGGACTGGAAAATTCCATAGAAAACCCCATATTCTGGGCTGTTTGTATGAAAAAAAAAGGGGGGGAGATTACCCCAAAACACAGCACCTATTTCTTCACACTGCCGTTTTCCCAGGTCCTGTTCCCTCTGGGTGCTGATCCGATGAGCATCCACCGTGACTAGCTCTGTCACGCCACTCCCGGGACAGGCCCATGTCACAGGGAACGTGCTAGAAATACAGAGGCTCTGGCCCCACTGCCGCCCTGCCGAGGTAGCGGATCTGGTTCAGGAAGCCGTCCAGGCGAGTCGGACAGGGCTAGTGCTTGAGTCCCGGTGTAGACAAGCAGCTTGCGCCCACATCTCTCTCCCTAAGACACAAACAAACAAAAAAACAGCCAACTCACGGTGGCCCTGTAGGACAGGGACCGACTGCCCCTGTGGATTTCTGAGAGAGCAACTCCACGGGAGTAGAAAGTCCCATCCTTTCTTGCAAGGAGCTGCCGGTGGTTTCGAACTGCCAACCATGCGGATTGCAGCTCGCCATAACCACTGCACCCCAGGGCTCGGTAGAGCACCTCTAGCCAGGGGGGCAATGAGGCCCTGGGACAGAGAGAACCAGGTGCCCCAGGCTGGGTGAATCCATCCTCTCGCCCCAGTGGACCCTTACCGGCCTGCCTAGCAGCACCTCCCATCCCTCGGGGCCCTCCCAGTCTGCAGCCAGGTCAGCAGCAGTTCACCCTGCCAGCCCGGGTGGGGCGGCAGCAGCTGTCACCATGGCAGTGGCCTCGGTGGCCCCTGGTTTCAGGAGCGCTTTTCCCCACTGCCTCCTGGTGACAAGGGGGACCTTGAGAAGGCAAGGGGCGCTCTTCCCCTTCTAGCCCCGAGCAGCCCTGGGAATGTTCTGGTTCCTTGCCTGCTGCTCCCCACAGCGTGAGCAGCCGTGGTGGGAGAAGACTGGGCCTGGGCCAGGATCCACAGCCACGAGCCGGCGGAGGCAGACGGGCCATTTGTCATCCCACCACCGGCAGACGCAGCCCCAGCTTTCCCTGGAGCAGGCAGCTTTGTTCAGTGCCGCGCCTGGCGCCGCCTCCCCTGGCTGAAGCCTCGCCTTCCCAACCAGCCCTGAACTCCAGATGACCCCGGCCCAGGGCTGCCTCCTGCTCTCAGCCCTCTTTGTGTGATTGTGAAAGGAGAGGAGCCCAACAGTATCAGAGGGTGGCCCACAGAGTTGGTCGGTGCCGCTTCCTAAGGCCCACACCAAGGCCCTGCATCACACCCTCCTCGGCACGCTGTCCGTTTCCCTCAGTGCCCTTGCCTGGACATCTTTCGGTAGTGGGCACTCAGAGATGCCCAGAGTCCACTCCTATGATCCCTTCTTTGTTTCCTCCCCACCTGCCAGCCAGCCAGGCATCCATTTGCTCATTCATTTAGAGGGTAAAAGATGAAATCTCTCCAGGCTACTTCGGTCGCCAGCCTGGCCAGCTTTCGGCTCCTGTTCTGTGTCCGTAGTTGAAAATCCAGTGCCCAGGGCAGCACCAGCTCACCAGGCTGCCCAGCAGAGGCAGCGGGCTGGGCTGCGGGGTCCCCCTGAGAGTCAGCCTGCCCAGATTAGGTGCCTGCACTCAGTCTGTTCTTGTTCCTGGCACTCAGCTGGGTCCTTTCCTGGATGGAAACACAGGTTCTCTTTCATGGCCTCGTTAAAGGTCTCCGACCTTTGAAATCGGCGTCAGCAGCAGGCTTTTGAGGATTACAAAGAGAATTAAAGCAACCCACAAAGCAGCTTTAAAAAATCACCCTGCTTCCTCCGGTTGGTTTGGGTCCAGCCCGACAGAAAGGAAGTAACCTTTATGAGACAGAACCCTGCCGCTGGGCCCACAGCAAGTACCCTTCTCCTTTCACCCCCTTGGCAAACGCTGTTGGACAGGCATCGCGCCCATTTTATGGATGAGAATCTGAGGCTTAAGGCGGTAAAAGTGTCTGGGTAGGCGCAGCTGGACCAGCTGGCTGGAGGCAGAGGGAGGATTCTGATCAGTCTGTGTAGACAGACTGACAGTATCCATAAGAGGCATGGGGATGTCTGGGTGAAATGATGGACTGGGAGCTTGAATATCTACGGTAGAACCTCTTCTCTTCCCTAACTGGCAGCCTGAGTTTTCATGTGTCAACTACAGCCTGTGCCCCCATCTACAGAATGAGCATTGGGGTGGCTGTTCTATGCGTGTTAGCCAGGCAAACGCTGAAGGCTGGTACAGGGACAGGACAAGGGACTCTGCCTCGTGAAGCCACAGTACCCGTGTCTAACAGGAAGCAGGGACCACTTCTGAGAGCCCACAGGAGAGCTGAGGCCTAGTGGCTTGTGCTGGCCCAGTGCTTATTGAAGAACTAGAACTGTTTTTGATCTTGCCTTCCCTCCAGAGGACCACCTTGTCTGGGTGGGAATTCCCCCTTCTCACCTTGTGGATGCTTGTGTGTTCTTGATTACCTGCCCTCTCTTCCTACGCCAGGACCATCACAGTGTCCCATGGCTGTGCACGGGACCCAGGCTGGTCCAGTCATCCCCTTTCCCGGGATTTTCTTTAGCAACCCTGAGAGAGATGAGTTCTCATTCCTCAAAGGTTGATTAACTGGTCTGACATAAACCTAGAGCTTTCAGACACCAGTTCCCCTGCCCTACATGCCATTGCCACACAGAGCAATCCCACCCAGGCAAAAATTAGATAAGACCGCCAAAGCAGAAATAAGGGGGGGGGGGAGGGCATTAGAATTCCTGAGACTAACTCCCTTCCTAGACTTCAACAGGCATACACCAAACATGCCCCCTCTTATCATCTGCCCAGGGAAAGATGAGGTCATCTGCTCCCATCCAGATCTACACCTCAGAAACCTTGTCTCGGGCCACGATGAATCAGAACGAACTCCATGATGGGAGTGGGATTGGCCCTCTGCATTGTCGTTAACCCGCGAGCGACTTCAGTTCTGTCGCCTGCGTTTAAAAGGTTGTTACGGCGCTCAGAGCCTAGAGGTCATGGTGACGACCCATGTGAGTCCCTAGAGCAGTCATTCTCAACGCTGGATGTGTCCCGGCCTCATTGTAGTCAGGGGCTGTCAGGTCACTCTACCAACCCTATGTAAGAGCAAATGAAACACTCCCTACCTCTGGGGCATCCCCACAAGTGTTGCATTTGAGCCCATTGTGGCAGCCACTGTGTCAATCTGTCCGCTGGGACTTCGTTTTCTCCACTGAACTGGTTTACTGAGCCTGGTGTTCTCCAGGGACTGGCCCCTCCTGATAACGTGTCCCAAGTACCTGAGACTAAGTTTCACCATCCTTGGTTCTAAGGAGCTGTGTTAGCCCGGGTTGACTAGAGAAGCAAATCCAGGGACACTCCTATACGTGTAAGAAAGAGCTTTATAGCAAGAGAGCATCCCAGGGCTGAGCCCTGGTGGCGTAAGTGGTTGAGTGCAGGACTGCGGCCTGCGGGCTTGGCGGTTCAAATCCAGTGGCGGCTCTCAGGAGCAGCGCTGGGTAGCGCCCACGACCACCAGTGATGCAAAAAAGGAAAAAAAAATCATCCCAGTCCAGTCCAACTCAAAACTCAAGTCCATAAGTCTGACACTAGTCCACAAGACTTACACTGTCAAATGCAATGATGCAGAATGCAGAAAGATCACAGCCTGGGGTGTGTGTGTGTGTGTGTGTGAGAAAGAGAGAGAGAGAGAGAGAGATTCAAACATGGCAGGGTTCCAGCAGCTCTTGGGGTGTTCTTCCAGAAGGAAAATCAAGAGGGAGGGTAAGAGAGAGAGGAGGAGAGAGAGATGTGTTACCTGGGCCCTCCTTATGAAAAAGCCATGCCCACAAGGGGGCTGAGACCTGACTGACAGCTTGGAGTCACCCCTACTTTTTTTTTTTTTTTAAGCATCACTGCCCTGGTGGTGAGAGTAGGAGGCCCAGCCTTTGCTCCTGTGAGCGGGAATTGAACCTCCATCCCAGTGTGCCGCAGTCCCGTGCACAACCACTACGCCACCGGGGCTCAGCCCCCTACTTTTCTATATCTCCAAGTTGACATAAATTAGGTACTACCACAGGAACATTCTGGCCAGGACAGATTTGTTCATGCTTCTGGCAACCCATGGTACTGTCAATGTTCTTCATCAACCTTGTAATTCCAATGCCTCGAGTCTTCGATGGTCTTCCTTTTTCAAACTCTCTTGTTGTTCAGTACCTTTGAGTTGGCCCCAGCTCATAACAGCCCTGTGTGCCACAGAGTGAGACCCGCCCGATCCTCACTGTTGTTCTGTTTGAGCCATTATGTCGGTCTAGGTCCCTGAGAGTCTTTTTGCTGACTTCCGCATAAACATCCTTTTCCAAGGACTGACTCTTCCTGACACCGTTCAAAGTACACCAGACGAAGTCTTTCCGTTCTAAATTCAAAGAAGCACTCCAGCTGTACTTTGCCCAAGACACATTTGTTCATTTTTCTGGCGGTCCATGGTAATTTCAGGATTCTTCGCCAACTCTCCTGTTAAAATACACCGATTCCACAGTCCCCCCTCCGTCATCACGCAGCGTTCTCATGGATGTCCTGAACCAGGACTTCAGAAACCAGGACTTGAGTGAGCTGTGCCCATTTCCTCAGTGACATAGGACTTTGTTCCTTAGTACTTTAGAGAGGACGTGCAGCCTGACTGCCCAATATATTATTTCCTGACTACTGCTTCCACAAACACTGATAGTGGATCCAAATCAAATGAAACTCTTGGCAACTTCAGCCTCTTCTCCATTCATCACGATGCTCTCAGTCCCCTTGGGACAAAAGCAGTTTGCTCTGCAGTGAGTCTATGCTCAAGCCTCGGCTCTACTTTCTGATTCACTGGGTTGGGGTGATGGAGGCCTGAGGAGTTAACTTTCTGCTGCTGCCGCCGCTGCTTCATTGACCACCCTTTACACTTAGCCACTGAGCAGAAGTAGCGAGGTGCACTGACCACACCTGGGTTCCTGGAGGAATTCCAGGGAGGTGGGAGGTGTTCAAACATTTTTTGAAATTTCATTATCTTGCAATTCCATGCCACCATGAACTTTTGGAAGCCCTGCCATAAAAGTACACTTGTGTTCAAGTTAAGGAGTCCCTGAGTCGTGCCAACAGTTACGCCCTCCGTGACGTCCCACAAGGTCAGGGCTTCAGACCCACTCAGAGACACCTTGGGAGAACAGCCTGGCGGTCTGCCTCCCAGAGGCCACAATCAAGTCCAGCAGCCCCTGGGGGGGACACAGGTCTGTGCTCCGATGCCCAGGCCCTGGGGCCCTCGTGAAGGGGAATTGACATGGCAACTACAGACTTGGTGTGGGGTTCAGGGCGCCTGGTCTAGGAAGTAAGTAGGGTTCGCCCCCGGTCTCAGGGGTGATTGGGGCTACAGACCTTGCAGCAGCTCGCAGGGTCGGCATGAGACCCCTGGTGTGTGTGGCAGCAGGAGTGTGGGGGGCAACAGAAAAGTTAGGGGCTCTAGCTTGGAAACCCACCTCGAGTGGACTCTGCAGGCTCTCCTTTCCAGCTCTCCGTCCTCAGGGAAGCTCACTTGGAGTCCTGGGGAGCCTCGATGTGGAGTCCCTGGTAGTGCAAACGCACCCATCGGCAGTGGAGTGGCCAGGGGAATTGTCTGGTGATGAAATTGTTGTTCTTAGCTCTGACTGAGTAAGAGTAACCACCAGCCAACCTTGTGCTGTAGAAGGGCAATCGGGCATTTTGTTCGTGACCCCTCCCCTATCATTCCTGCACGCCATCATGCTGGGGAGGGCATCTCCTTCCCGATGGGCTTCCTCACTGCATGGCAGCCGGGTCCCAAGGAGGAGAGTGTCTAGACAGCAAGGGCGCTTTTACGGTCTCCCTAGCCACACGTGCTACAATATTTCCGTCAGACTCTCTCAGTGGAAGGATTCAGAAAGACCTGCCCATCTTCCAGGACTTCGGGATGGATGGTGCTGTGGGGAGTTCTAGAGGAGCACGTGGCTGTGTGTGTGTGGGGGGGGGGGGGGGGGCGGGTACTTTAGGAGCACTCCCTGTGCCACATGCCTGCTAAGCTGGTCCCACAGTGGCTCTAAGTTGGAGCATGGTTCGGCTTAGGGTTAGGCCATCTGGTTCCTGACTAATCTTGTGGAGCGGGGGAGCCCGCAGAGGAATGCGAGAGGGGGTGGGAATGGGGAAGTGCTATATGGGGCCTGGATGGGCGCCTCCACCATTGGGACAGGGACTCCTCCCCACCTGTATCTGTGCCGGCAGCATGGGGCTGGCACCCGGGCTGAGGTGAGAAGGGCAGTCTATGAGGGTGACTCGGGTTTCTCCTTCAACCTCCACCCCCTCCAGGAGCCCCAAGTCGAAGGATCTGAGCTGGCGCTGACACCACCTCCCCGCTTTGAGCTCAGTGTGGGGCCTCCTTGTCTGTGGTCTCCCCCTCCAGTCGCTGCTTCGGAGCTTTACAATCAAGTCAGTCCCCCTCAGCCCCCCAGTCCAAGAACCACAAGAAGAGGGTGGGCGGCAAGCCCACGCTCCCCCAAGGTCCTGGAAGTTGGAGAAGTTAGCCGCTATGAGGGTCCATTTGAAGAAGTTGAGTTCAGGAAGATTATGCCCCTCCCTGCCCCACCACTGTTCCTGTGGTGGATCACCTTGTAGAAACCAGCCCCTCCTCCCCTGTAGTACCTTCTCTCTCTACTTCTCCCTTTCCTTGCTTTTTTCCTTCCTTTCTTGGCTACACAGGTCAAGGGGGTCCAAAACGTGCATAGAAATGCTCTGGGGGAAATGTCGGTGTAGAAAGGGAGACACACTCAGGCTGCAGACCCTCCCACTGCCAGCCTCACGACACAGCCAGCCCTGCACACAGAAGACCCCAAAGAGAAAACAATTCCCTCTGACAATGTGCAATGAGTCGGAAAAAACCGTCGTACCCTTTAACTCGGAGAGGCTGCTTGTGGGATTATGTGTCAGGAAAATCCCCCACAAGAAAGAGGGGAGGGAAATGTGTCTGTTGGTACAAAGATGTTTATAGCTATGTGGTCATAGCCCTTGGCCACCTGGGGACCTGCTATTCTCCCATTTTATAGATGAAAAGCCAAGGGCCTGCCTAGAGTCACGTCACCCTGGGATTTAACTCCAGGTGTCTCTGACACCTGGTGTTTAGTGTAGTTTTGTTTTTGCTTTGTTTAGTGTAGTTTTGTTTTGGCTTATAGAATGCATGGCCTCCTGCATGTTTTTCCAAAAGCCAAGTAGTCATAGGGGGCTCTTTCATTCAGAAGACCCCCTCCACCGCCAGGCCGGTGCTCCCTCTGACCATTAGGTGGGCATTTATAAATGGGACCTTTGATGAGATCAGCAGAGGAGCATCCCATCTCACTCCCCTCTTTCCCATCCCTGGTGCTCTGAGCGGGAGTCTCCGGCGGCAGAGACAGGGCAGCAGTAAGTGCCAGCCTGCGAACTAAAGGGTCGTGGCTGGAGCTCACCCCAGGACTCCGGAAAGAAGGACTTGAAGAAGTTGATCTCCACCGCCTACCACAGGAGGCGACACTGGGCCCTGAGAGTGAGTGGAGTCAAGTCAGGACCCCAAGCAGTGTCCACAGTGGACCTTGGTGCCGTCGCTGGGAGACCCCCTTGTCATTTACTCCCAGTCGGTGGCTGGGTGTCGGCATCCACTCTGGCTTGTTTTTAACGCTGCCCGCATGTTTCAAAGTCAGGAAAGGTGTGTGTCAGGTCTATTTCTTTTCACCGTACTTGTTCGATGTGTATGCTGAGCAAATCATCCGGACCCCCGGACTAGATGAAGGGGGACGTCGCATCAGGATGGGAGGAAGACTTACTAACCACCTACACACACAAGAGACACCGCCTCGCATGCTGAAAGCGAAGACGCGTGGAACACTGGCTGATGAAAATCAAAGCCGGTATGGATCACACATCAATGTCAAGAAAGCAGACATGTCCCGAATGGACCAATAGGCAATATCACGGGAAGCGGAGAAAAGATCGGAATTGTCAAGAAAGTCAGTTTACTCGGATTCACAATGAGCACCCATGGAAACTGTAGGGAAAAAAAAAAAATCAAATGGTGTATTGCACTGGGGAGATCTGCTTCACGAGACCTCTGCAGAGTGTTCAATGGCAAAGACGTCAAGTTAAGGACTAAGCTGTGCTTGACCCACGCCGTACTATTTTCAGTCACCTCCTGTGCATGAGCAAGCGGGGTGATGGACAGGAGACTGATGAAGAATGGAGGCATTCAAGGAACTGGTGAGGAACGTCGACCTTACCATAGGTGGGCAGAAGAATGTACGAGTCTGTCTTGGAAGAATGATAGCCAGAATGCTTCTTAAAATCGAGACCAGGAGGCTTTATCTCCTGTTCTTTGGGCATGTGTCAGGAGACAGGCAACCTGCCTGTGTCAGTCCGGGTAAACTAGAGAAACACATTCATTGATACGCATATGGATATAAGGAAAAGGTTCATATACAAGAGGAATGGGACACTGAGAAAGCATCCCACCCCAGTCCAGTTCAAAGTCATAAGTCCCATATTAGCCCATATGTACGATACCAGTCTATAGTTCTTCTCCCAATTCACGAAGTCACAGGTCAGTGGGTGCAGAGTCCCGGCGCCAGCAGGGGTCTCCCCATGGCACCTCACTTCCAGGGCTCAGGGTCCATCAACAGCATCCAGTGGTGGTAGAGTTGACTCAGCACTGGCAGGGGTCTTCACGTGGCCTCTCCAGCTTCAGAGGTCTGGTTCATCAGCATAATGCCATGTGGCTTCTCCTCCGGCTCCTTCAGCTCCTCCACGTTGCCATCTTGTCTTATGCGTGACTCATTGTCTCTGAGACTAACTCCCTACAACTAGGGAAGATAGCTTCTCATCTCCACAGGGGAAATATCGCGAGATTTCCCAGAAGCCTCAGGAGAAAGCCATGCCCACACAGAGAACTCATCGGCTACTCAATGGCTAGCTCCAGATTAACAGGCTAGACTCCACCCCCACATCTCAATCATGAAATTGACATAAGCACATGACCGCCACACTGCCTGATCACACAGTGAGTAGAGAATCCCAGTCAGCAGCAATATTTCCTGGGTCTTTCCCACAGACCGGAAATTCTCCTAAGCACTTTAAAAATCAATATTCATTTACAACTTTATCTAAGTACTTTTCATGCACTTACTGTTTCAGTCTTCACAATTCTATCATGAAGGTACCAATGTTGTCCCTACCATATGTATGAAGAAAATGAGATACATAAGACAGAAGATAACTTATCTGATCATGTCATTCGGTGGTGGAACGACTAGTGTTCAACCCAGGCGGTCTCAATCCAAATTGTCACAGGGAGAGATGTAGTTGTCATTTTAAGGGGTGAGAGCTCGGGGCTAATACCTTGTGACGACCAGGCAATAGCAGCCACATTGCCTGCTGGGAGTCCCAGCTTCCAGGGCTCCAGACAGCTGTGTCAACCAAGTCAGCCCTCCTTTAAACTCTTTTTGTGCACTGCCCAGCTCCGTCGAGGCAGGGGCCCAGCTGCAGGGCTGAGCCTACCATTTCAGCTAGACCAATGTTTTTGGAAAGGGGTCCTGGGGGAGGGAATGAGGCTTTCCAATTCCATCAGAGTTAGTTTTAGAAACCCACAAGGGCCGAATTGACTCAACGGCAGGGCGTGTGGTTTTTAGACGGTCCTTGGGGATTCCTTCTGTGCCCGGTGCGGAGTGGCTTTAGGTATATTACTTCATCTCACTGTGCCGCGCGGCCTGTCTGTAACATGGGGCTCATAATAAAGTTGGGGATACTCTTTGGGACATTGGTGGGCCTGTGATGGTATTCTCGGCTTCCCGGCAGAAGACCAGTGCACCTCATGCACAGCCACCACCTGGCTCTGTGGATGCCGGCCTGGGTGTCCTAAGCCTGGCTCTCTCTCGGTAGAGGCTCGGGTGTCATGAGGATGCCAAACAGTGTACAGAGAAGCTTCCCGACTGAGAGGACAAAGCAGCAAGGCTTGGCAATCTACTTGCTCAAATGAGTCACACTTGTCGAGTCACAGGCCCCAATCATTCCACTGTTCAAGGGGCCACCATAAGGATTTCTCTAGACCTGATTGACTACCACTCTTGGCCTCAGGGCCTGAACTGCCTCTCTCGAGTCTCAGAGGGACCCTCTCTTCCCTGTGGGGGACTGTTGATTGCTGTTGCCTTCAGAGAAGAAAGGGGACAAGCTCCTTAACCCTTCCCCATCCCTGAGAATAACCAGCAGAGTGAGTCATTGTGCGGGTCTGGGGAGCAGGACGAGGCTGCCCCTGGCAGAGGAGCAAGTGTCTGCAGCTGCCCTGGCCCAGGGCGGGCGGGCTGGAGCCACCAGAGACCTGATGCGAGGAGAAAGAGGGGCTGGGGGGTTGGAGGGCAGAGGCAGGTGCCCTGAGCCAAGAGCTCCCAGCCTGGCTAAGCAGGTTCAGCCCTGCTGTCCCGCGAGTGTTCCCGTGTGCACGGGCCTCTCTCGGGCTCTCCTCAGCCTCCTGCGGCATCTGCTGGCCCCACTTCCAGCCTGTCCTCTTCAGGGCTTCTCTGGGTGACTTCTGCCCTCCTCCTCTTTTCCTAACCCCCAGCACCTACATCTCTCCAGCTGGGACTCTTTCTCTCTTGTCTCCCCCGTCCTCAGTCCTCTCCTTACTCCCCTTCCCCAGCACCTCAAGACGAGCCTGCTGGAGGGGGACCCAGAAATAAGTGCCAAGTGCTCTTCCCCTTGCTCAGAACCATGGTGCAAACTCCTCCCCAAGCCCACTGCAGGCGCACCTTCGGTGGGGGGTGAGGGTGGGGGTACCACATTTCCTCTCCTTCAGTCCCCACGTCTGTTGAGGGGGACCCTGTAAGAGTTCCCCTTGATAGGATGAAAATGTTACGGAATGCTCTGCCTGGCACGAAACAAGGGCTCCACACGGATTGCTGTGGTGGGGGTGGTGACAGGGTCACCAGGAAGCCTTGCTTTGCGTCTCACGCCACCAGACCAGGATGCACACCCATCTGGCACCCTGGCTAAGCCCACAGGGCTCGATGTACATGTCTGTCTGGCCTCGGTGGCAGGCGGAGTCTAGCCCACCATGCGGCTGGACATCCCAAGTATGTGTGGAATGAGCGCACACACACTCAGGCCCCCTTCTTCCTTGTTTGTCTTGATAAGAGACTTACCGTTTGCCCTTGGCCTCTCTGGAGTCCTCGGATGACATTCTCCCACACTCACCCAGGCCTCTCTGTGGCTCTCCTGGTTCCCAGCATTTACTTCTCTCGGCTTTTATGCCCCGAGTGACTCACTCTCACGGTAAGGTCTTATTCATGTGCTTTCTGCCTGCTTTTCAAATGGAATTGGCTTTCTCCGAGCACTTGCGGATTTGCGGTGATAACCACCAGCCTGCCAGGGATGAAGCGGGCGGGAGAAGAGAGCCTTCACCACCGCTCACATCGCCAGGCCTGCAGGCCAGGGGGCTTTCCAGCCGGGAAGAATTGGGTTCAAGGGGTGCCTCTGCCCAGGGTCTCTCTGGGGGACTTGGGCTGGTCATTTAATATAAGCCTAACTGCTTCCAGCTCTAAAGCTTGAAGCGTAACACGTTCCCAGCACAGCACCTGGCCCTTTGCAGGCTTTCTGTTACCTCCTCCTTTCCTCCCCCTCCCATCAGTTCTTCACCACAAGCTCTAGGAGCTGTTGGCCCAGGAACACGGTGGTGGTGGGAGTGGAGGTGTTGTCGTTGCACTTGAGTCAGTCTACTCACAGCAGCAGCACCCCCAGCCTGTGATCTTTCTGGGAGCAGGTCGCCTTCTTCGAATCCCAAGGAGGGACTGGCGGGTTCGAACCAATGACCTCTAGGTTAGCGGCCCAGCAGTTAACCCTTGCAAGCTCCAGACAAGCAAAGCCGTGTAAGATCCACAACATGGCCAATACCAGCTAGCGCCACGCCTCACCAAAGCCATCGTGTCAGGGGCGAGTTAATGAAATGTTCTGCCCTCAAACGATAGTATAAATATCCAAATGGCCCTTGGCATTTAACGTTGTTTAAAAGTTCCCCAGCTCCGGTCTGGAGCAGCGGTGATGGTGAGTGTTTCAGGCACATGAAGTAAATGGCTCTTCAGCCCCTTTTTGACCCAGCCTCGAAGAAGGCTGACTCTGTCTGCTTTTCAGACCACCCCGCCCTGGGTCTTTCCGAAAGAGTCTTCCCTCAGCATGCCGGGGTGGGGGGTGGGGGGGGGGGCAGCGGGGAATGAGTTCTCCAGTTCCCGGAAAGGTCGTGATCAACAGTTAACCCTGCTGTCACAGGAAACCATTTGTCACTCTGTCCCCATTCCTCTCCTAGCAGCGCTGATTTCCTTATTTCCTCTCATCCATTTCTTTACAAGGGACTGACCCCCATTTCATCCTTCGATACAGCTGGTCCTCGGAGAAGAGGCTGGCACCTTCCCACAGGATACAAAGCTCAAGTGGAGAAGACCATCCCCTAGGAGCTTGCAGAGTTCTCAGTGGGGAGTCCCCCCTCACCCCCACCGGGGTTTTCCGCTGAAACAGGACTCCTTACTGTTTCAGGACAGCAGGCATCTCAGTGCTCCTGGGCTCCCAGCTCAGCAGGCAGGCCCTGATGGTGTTCCTGGGGACCAGGAGCTTCCAGAACAGTTAGTTAGTCCCAATGAATAACACATCCATCATGGCCTCATCATTAAGAATGAATGAATGAATAAATAAATAAATGAATAAATAAATAAGAAACCCACTGTATGACTTCAACAACCAAACTAAAACAAGAAAAGTAACCACCATTCTGTGACGTTCAATCCAGGGGTGTCACCTAGAAGGATACTCCCATGTAGAACTGCTTCAGGCACTGACCCCCCCAGAAGCAACTCCTCGGGGGCTCTCTCCCAAGATGCCTTAGGAGATTCAAACCAGGAACCTTTCCATGAGTGGTCAAGCCACCGAGCATCTAAATTCAGGCTAGATCCCCAGCCTGGCAACCACACACATAACTCGGTGCCTCGCCGGTTCCAGCTCTATGCGTCGGCCATGTACTTTCTCTAATCCTCTGGACCGCTCGGGACCGCAGGTGTCCCAGTTACCTACTGCCGTGTAACAAAGAAGCCCAGACGTGACAGTTTACAACAGCCCTCGCCTCCCCTCAGGATTCTGTGTGCTGACTTGGGCCTGTTATCTGACCGCATGTGGCGTCATTCCGAGGCAAACTCCGGGACAACATGCCTGGCAAGATCCATGTGCTTGGAAAGCTGCTCGTTGAGGGGTCTGATTTTCAGGACTTCTTGAGAAGCACAGTCTTGCCCGTCGCTGGATCCCTGTTTCTCCTGATGCCTAAGATTACCACTTGCTATCACGTGGGTCTGAAGTATCGCATGCAGGAGCCTCGGGGATGTGCGTGGGGTTAATGCCTTAGTCTGCCATCTGCGTGGTCCGCAGTTTGAAACCACCAGCAGTTCCGAGGGAGACAGCCGAGGCTGTCTGCTGCCCTAAGCAGTTACCGTCTTGGAAGCTCCCAGGCGATTGCCAGGAGTCCGCACTGACTGGATGGCTGTGCCTCTGCAGTTTTGGAGAGTGAGCTACGTTGTTGAGAACAGCGCATCCCAAAGTAGGTGACACCATCCTTCGGGGGTGGAGGGGGTCCCTGGGAGCGATCCAGGGCGGGCTGCCAAAGGGACACCTGCACCCTCGTGGATGAAGGGCTGGAGTCCAAACGCCCTTAATGGCCAGGGGTCGCTGCGTGTGGAAGTTCGTTTTTTCCTGGAGTAAACTAAATAGGTTTAGAAAAATAAGGTCTAGAGTCTAAAGTCTGGCGTCCATACAATAACTTCAGTCTAAGCTTTAGACCAAATGGCCCCAGCTAAAAGATGCCCAGTTACCTGGGAAGGTAATGTAAGCGGGGGACACCATTTCCCGGTCACCCTGCCGTCCTGGTGTCTACATGGAATCGGAGGGAGCTCTCAGAAAGCGAGGCGCTCTGCCAATACTTATATAGGCCTTACATGGCACACTCTTTGGTGCAACAATTTCAAACCTAGACGTTAGGCTAGCAGCACCATGCCTTCCAAACTGTAAGGCAGCCTCAGTGACAGCAGAGCTGAGTTCTACAAAAGGGTCGTGCCCCACAGTCGGTGACAGGCTTCTGGATAACCATGCTTTGCACCCACAAAGCCAGTCTTCAGGAGCTCTGACCTCCAGGGGTCCCTCCCCGGGGTCGGTCAGGGCTCTGCTCCGGCCAGTTTGCCCTTCTCAATACTTTTTAAACATACGGCCCCTCCTTTTCACTTTTCACTGAGTCCATAAATCATGCAGTCATCCTTAACGCTTTGGGACACCTTCGAAGTGGGAAATTGACAACCTAAGTGTGGTAATTAGTTTATAACACTATAAATGATGCAAACTAATTTTATGAAAGACAACTTCTAAATTTGCTTTTAAAAGAGGACAGATAATGCTAGGAAAACAAAATAAACCACCAAACTATTAGAAATTAATTATCTCTGGACAAATGAGAATAGGAGTGCTTTTTTTTTTTTTTTAATGACTTTCTTCTTTGAGCTTTCCTTGTATTTTCCAATGCTGAGGTGTGACTGTGCTCACAAATTGTCATAGTTCCAGAAGAGGCCGAGTATTCACTGAAAGCCAGCAGTGTCTGTGATTAAATGAGTCTGCAGATCGTCGGTAGGCTTCCCATAAGCACTTGATGAGTGGATTGGTGAGGTGAATGAAGCTGTTTTCTTATGAGTGCCTTCAGGTCTAGGACGGTGATGTCTTGTTCCGCTGTACCTTCTCAGGCCCTTCATGGGAACGGGCATCTTGCCTTTTTTCTTTTAACTTGGTGTGAGTGTGTGTGAGAGAGGCTTGGGTGAAGGTTTCCAGAGCAGATCCTAAGTGTGACAGTGAGCACTTCACACACACACACACACACACACTTTGTTTTCCCCTCACTCTGCCACCCCTCGGTGGGTGTGTCATCATCACTGTTTCCCCTTGTTTCCTGCTCCCATCCCTCTTCCCTGACCCTCACCATCGAGTAAGCGCTGCCCGTTTGGGCTTAGCTGGCTGACTATGTTCATCCGGAAACGAGCTCAGTTCCCAACCTGGAGGGGGATGAGGGGGCCTCCCTGGTCTACCTGACCAGGAACCTCGTTGTCTTCATACATTCGACTTTCGTTCTATGCTTTGTCTTCCACGCTCTCCAGGACCTTCCACAGGGCTTCAGACCTCAGGGTGGTGGAGACTGGTGCGCACGGTCCCTTTGTCCCCTGCACTCGTGGTGTTCATGTGTCTTCCGCGTCTCCTCATCCTGCCCTCTGGGTGGACAGAGACCAGCCGTCGCACCTTTAGATGTTTACTCAGCAGCTTTTACAATCTCAGGGTAGCTGTGGGCTCGGAACCTGTTCTGTGAGAACTAGGTTTCGGGCACTTTGTCTTAGGTTTGGCCAGCGGTTTGGCCAGCGGTCCTTAGTGGTCTTGGCTCAAGGCGCGTCTCTAACATTCACAGCGCGTCTCTAACACTCACAGCGTTTATCCTGGTTTGGAGTCCGCCTGGGCCCCTTGGTTGCATTCTTCCTGTGTAAAGGCGTGGGAATGCGCCTCACCCCATTTGACAGCAGAGGGCAGCACTGATCAGCACGCTCTGAAAAGGAGGGGTAACGAGGCTTGCCGGAAAGATGGGTCCCTGTTCCCTCCAGGCCCATTGCGCTGACTGTCCTGAATCTCATGTGCGCATGGTAGAGAACACAAGAATTCCAGACCCTTAGCTCACCCATCCCATCGCGTGACCGATGGCAATACGGGGATCTAGAACTGGGATGGATTTGCTCAGAGCCACACAAGGAGCAAGACAGG